>SEYY01000376.1:106733-131733 GCA_009176605.1 Armadillidium nasatum
ATATATATATATATATATATATATATATATATATATATATATATATATATATATATATATATATATATATATATATATATATATATATATATATATATAAGGCAGTCAATAACTAAGTAATGCATAATATCTTAAAACAATATTGTTAAATGAATTTCTTTTTTCAATTTCAGATAAACTCTGACAATGTCATGTGACTTTGGATAATCTTCAAGGCGTGCAAATTAAAAGTGTATTTTATTGTGGCGATATTTTACAAAACAAATAACAAATGTGAGAACAATAATTATAATCTATTAGTTTAACGATATCATCATTAGTCGTTTTGAAGCCACTATTTAAGCAGCATACCTACAGCTCGCAGGTAGCTTAGATCCATCTCTACCGTGGTAAACAAGTGGATTGTGAAGGTAAATCTGTCTCGCAACTCAAGAAAGTCTACAAGAAAGAGTTGGGCAAGAACTTGACATCTCTAGAATGTCCATTCAAAAAATGGTTCATAAGAGCTGGACAAAAACTTAACATCTATAGGAGGTCCATTCAAAGAATGATTTACGAGAGTTGGGTAAGAAATTGGTATCTCTGGCAGGGCCATTCGAAGAATGGTTCATACGAAAAGGACAAGAATTTAACATCTCTATAAAGCCCGTCGGAAGAATGATTCATAAGTTTCAAATAAAATTATGTGGTCCTGGCGAAGTTCACTCTGTGACCGATGATGATCCTGTTCGGTGAGTTGAGAGTTTTGAGCACACGCACTGATGCTGCCGTTTCCAGAAAAAAAGTTATTTGGAGTTGCGATGTAACTTTAAGTTGAATGATCATATTAATCGACCTTTTTATTTTGTTTTTACAGAGCAAATGAGAACCTCAAGATTACTGAAAAGGATGTATTAATTGGAATCTATGTTGCAGATCTTGTGGGTTAATTCTCCTTCAAATAAACAGTGAAATGAAAATTACGTCAATGTGCTAAGCAAAAAAATTTGGTTTCAACAATATAGAGCGAACTACTATTTTCAGTAACGTTCCCAGCAACCAGTTGAGAGAGAATTCCTATCACTGAACATCGAGGACAGACTGGGTTTCTGTTTCAATTACCTAACCTTACTTCTCCAGATATCAGCTTCCTTTCATACATTTCATATAATGGGGATTACATGGAGATTAAGCTAATTATCCCATGAAAATTCGGAAAATTACTAACAAAAAATAAATAGAAATTGATGTAGGTAAGTATGACACCTTGTGGGAACCAATGTTAAGAGGTATGATGCCTTCTGGGTAAATTTGTAGAGGCGTGTGATACTTAGTAGAAATAATTATTAAATACACAAAAGCATATGTCCAGCATTTCAAACTGATTCTGAAAATTGATTTTATAGTATTACTTTTTCTCAAGGGGTACTTTCATTTGTGTAGGATGCTTATATATAAAACTTGCAACTGCTTTTTCCAAATATGTTTATGTCTTTATCTGTATTAGTTATTGACTGCCCTATTGCACTCTAATTTTATAAAATATTTTTATTTATTTATTATTATTATTAACCTATCAAGACAAAAAAGGGACCTAATTTTTATATCTGAATAGCAATTTAACAATGACACCACGCTATAGCGCACTAAATGCTGAATAAAGACCTACGAAATCCTGAAAAAAATAAAAATAAAAAATAAAAAATGAAATAATGTGAAGGCAAGAAGGCTTTGCAAAATATATTAGTAAAACAAGGTTAAAATTACCTGTAAAACTGTTGATGTGAATCCATTTTTGATGTTAGTCTTTTATTTTTATCAATTCCTTTGAATATATTTTATGAATTTGGTGAATTTTAAAAATAATTTAATTATCAATTATTAAAATTATCCTATTCCACTTAATTTTAATAAAGCAAACAATTTGGCAACAATTTAAATTTTAAATTATATGTTCTAAAAATATAAAATGGAATATTTATATTTTAGACTGCTTTTTAAATATAAAATAGAATATTTTTATTTTAAATTATATATTCTAAAATATAAAATGGAACATTTCTATTTTAAATTATTTTAATTTGGAATATTTCTATTTTAAATTATATGTTCTAAAAATATAAAATAGAGTATTTCTATTTTGAATTACATGTTTTTCTAAAATATAAAATGGAATATTTATATTTTAAGTTAAAGATATATTCAAAGGAACCAATAGCGAAATCCTCTGTAAAGGCAATCCTAGTGCAACACCAAATACGTGCAATACAAAGCAAGATACCTAAAAATATTAACTAAAATACAACCTTAGATCCAGCAAGAATGAGGAAAGAAAAACAATGTTCTTATTAATATTTGAAATTATGTAACGTTATTAAAATTATACTATAATTACTTTTCTTTAAAAAAAGTATTAATAACTGAAATTTTGTAAATATAATTATATTGTGATAACTTTTTAAAATGATAATAATAATTAAACTATATTAAATTTATTTTTTTTTATTTTTTTTTTTTTTTTTTTTTTTTTTTTTTTTTTTTTAATTTTATTTATTATAATATATTATATATATAATATAATATATTATATATATATAATATATATTATATATATATATATATATATATATATATATATATATATATATATATATATATATATATATATATATATTATATTTAATATTTTAAATTTATTTTTTTTTAAATTTAAATTTATTAATTTTTTATATTTAAATTATATATATTAATTAATTAATTGAATTATTAAATTAATTTAAGTTTATAACAATTTAGATATATTTTTTAAAAATATATTATGAGCCTGTTTCTTAAAATGACATTACATAACTTTTTAAGTTGCAACAATTTAGATATGTTTTTTTTAAGTAAAAAATATATATATAGGCCCATTTCTAAACTGAAATTATATCACTTTTTAAATTCCTTTCAATTTAGATATATATTTTTAGAAGATATATAAGCCTATTTCTGTTTTGCTTAAGAAATTAAATAACTTGAATAACTGATTCGGAAATTAAAATCAGAGACCGAATTTTACTTTTATTACTTTATTTAAAATCATATGTAAGAAATAATTTAAAGAAATATGAATTAAAAAAAAAAAAAATTTTCCCTCAAATTTACGTTACTGATATCAAATATTTTCATCATATATTACCAAAAAATGTCGCTTGATATCGTATAACCCTTTGAAAAACATATCGATATATATCGTATATTAACAAAAACCAATATCGAGAAATGTAACGCATATTCCTATAAAATACTAACTCGATATATAACATATTTGCCTAATAAAAACCTACATCGATATATATCGCATATCCCTAACAAAAACCTATATTTTTATCATTTACCACATATTTCCCTAACAAAAACCAACATCGATATATATCGCATATCCCTAACAAAACCCTATATTTTTATCATTTACCTGATTAAGCCACCAATAACATTAGATATTACGCCAGCTAAGACATCATTATTAAGCTCTCCTCTTTGCATTGCATGGACCTTTTCTTGACCCAAATTATCCCTGAGTTAAGAAGCATGTTTAAAAAAAAGGAGATTAACTTTATTTATGCATACGCCATCAATAATCTCCAATTTTGACCTCATTATTGTCAGTAGAGAAACAGAGAGAAAAATAGAAGGATTATTATTATTATTATTATTATTATTATTATTATTATTATTATTATTATTATTATTATTATTATTATTAATAAAAATTTAAAAAAAAAAAAAAAAAAAAAAAAAAAAAAAAAAAAAAAAAAAATAAAAAAAAATAATAAAAATAAACATTAAATTTGATAAAATAAATATACCTTTTATGAATCTTACAGACGAGTATGTAGCACGTTTTTAAATATATTTTTAAAAGAGATGATTCACAAGATTAAACACCACTCCTATTTAATGATATGCAATATAAAGCAATATTAAAATTAAAATATTAATAAAAAATTTCCCATCCCAAAGTTAGGTGTATATCTTACAAAGACTGTTCAAGGATGACTAAGACGTTTTTTCTAAAAGTTGTTATGGAAGGATTTACTGGTACCAAACTACGTCAGCTTCTTCGCTCTGAGAATACACCTAACGCTCCCATCATTTTTGTGGGTCCCTGATACCTTTGGCTAAGAAGAAAGGTGGCTGATGTCTTAACCATTGCAGAACATCGTTCAGTAGTGATGCAAAGTATTTGTGTCGAAGTGTTTCCTCTACAAGGTGCTCATTAATTCAGAGGACCAAACAAATGGAAATCATCGTGAGCTATAAGGAGCGTGCGACAATACCTCCCAATATATAATAGCAAGAGTAGTTATTATGGAGTGGGCTGCGTGGGGTAGGGTATTAACATGGAGAAAAATGACGTACTGACACTTTTCCAGTTTTTTTTTCGACGAATAGCATCTCGGACTGTATTCTTGAGTAATGTGGAATAATACTGGTCATCAACTGTGACTTCTTGCTGTAAAAAAAAATTCCGCAAAAATGACATGTCCCAGAATAGGGATACCAAAACCTTTCCGTCTGACGACAGCACTTTGCCTTTTGTGGCAACAGCGGCAACAGAGACCCTTTATGGTGTCACTCCAAGCTGCTTCGTATGCTTTCAAGAGCGACATAATGATAATGTTTCATCAAACTTGATGATTGGTGAGAGAAATTCGTCCCTTTCAGTAGGGTACCGCTTTAAGAGCTAATCACAAAGTGTTCTACTTGAGCACCTCTGATTAAACGTCAACTGTCTGGGCACCCACCTTGAATACTATTTACGGATGCTAGAACTCATGGATGATTGTTTCTATAATGCCAACACTAAAATGCACTACCGTCGCAATGTCACGCACCATTGTTGTCAGGCATTTGCTAGTGTAACAGCTGTAGGACAAACGTCTCTATGCCGTCCACTAGTCGATAAGTTTCGACTTTCACCAAACTGCCGACATCATTAATACACTTTTGCATGAGACAGCTTCTGTTCCCAAAACAATTTGTAACATTTTCAAAATTTCGGCTAGTTTCACGTTCTCTTTAACGAAAAATTTGATTATACACGATGTTCCACATCAGCAGATATATATCCCGCCACCATATTTCCAAACTCGAATGCGCATGCGCCAACAACTACCTGCTAGATGCAAAATACTCGTAATGGATAGAGAACAATCACCCAAAGTTCTCAATGTCTTCCATTTGCTTTTAAGCACAAATGTCTCAGCCAACCTTGAACCACCTTTGTATTTACCAATCACTGATTTTTAATATAAACAAATATTAACAAAAGGGAAGGTTTCACACATACGGGATAATTTTATACCACATTTTTTTGGGGGGTGAGTGTACTGGAATTTATTTACTAAAGCAAAAATAAGCCATCGTTAGTTAAAAGTTTGTTAGTTCGACATTAAGTATATGGTTACTATTACCTTACTATTTGTTTAACAATTTTCGTAACAATATCCGAAATAATGCTACTATTAGCTGCCCCATCTTGGGAAGGGAGAATTTTCCCCTCTTTATCTTGGCTTAGGAAAAAGGGGAGAAGATTAATTCAGAAAGTAATATATTTACCGGAATGTTAATTTAAACTATCAATAAATAAAATAATTAAGAGATTCAATCTCAAATTTGAAAATGAAACTCATTTTCTTCATTTAATTAATTTAATTATTCATATTTTTAAATGTTCTTTATTTTATTAAGAAAAAGATATCGGCTATCTTTGGCTATCTTTTCGGTTTTATATTTATGTAACTTCTTGTTCGTTTGTTACATTCAAGGGAAAGGTTTAAATTTTTTTTTATATTTATTCATTTTTTTTTAATAAGTTCACACTTCGCTGACATTCGAGAAGGGGTACTTTCTAGGAAGTTTTTCCCTAGGATCCACACGAAGGATCGAACCATCACTGTCAAGCGTGAGTCAATCACTCTACTGTTAAGAAGATATATAATTGAAGATCACGGACATTGGAAAAAAATTAAATTTTGACTTTTTTTTTATTCTCATTCTATATATTTTCATGAAATTTCTTAAATCTAAATTGAGTTATATTTTACACATGCATAAGTTAGCAGTTTAATTACACATAATGGCAATCACTTTCCTTTCGTTAAATTGAACCTTCTCCCACAAATTGTACATACACACATACAAAAAAAAAAAACCAACTAAGCTTCTTGTATACAATATAATCACGAGTGAATGAAGGAAACCTCATCAAAGTTATGATGTTTCTATGATGTAATTGTGACGCCCTTAAAGTCAGTAGCAAGTCGTGAGTAACACTCACTGAACGTAGGGGAAAAATCATCAGTGAACAAGCCAGAGATTTGCTCAGTCTTTTATATTCCTGATCTCTCACATACATTTTCCTGCGTAAAACAAAATCAATTTGCCTTTTGTGAGAAAACATTTAGTAATAATGCTCACAAGCCTTCCAAAGATGAAAAATAAAACAGCGAAAAAAGACCGAATATTTAAGACAGGAAATTTTTCAAAATGTAAAAGGCTTATGACTTTTATATAATCAAGTGCAGTACTGTCGATCCAGTGTTGGCTACAAATTTTCATTCTAAATTGCAAATAAAGGTGAAAAAATTCTATCTTTTATTAAAAACAATGGTTATGAAAAAAGATAATCTAGCTTAGTGAATATAAAGTGCAATAGAGGTTTGAAGAGAAGGTAAGTTTAGAGTGCAAGTAGATTATCAACATTTAGAAGTGTAAATATTTAAATGTTATCTGTAATGTATTTTTCAAAAAAAAAAAAAAAAAAAAAAAATTAACGAATTTCTTTTTGTCTTCTTTAAAAAATTAAATCAAAAGTGGAAGAATCTTTCGACGTAAGAAATAATTTTTTTAAAAATACAACATTTATTTGAATAAGGAAACTGCAATTACAATGGTTGATCCAGCCAAGGTCGCTAAGTACAGAGGAAGTTTAGCCTTAACTAGGAAAGAAAATCCTTAACACAAACAGTAAATTGCGTTTTACACATAAAACATCTCGCTGTAAAATACAAAAATGAAATAGCAATGCCTGTCTGCCAAATAAAAATGTTAAGGAAATGAAAACAACAAATTTTACGATATGAAAATTTCCATCAATTGTTCCTTCATGTAATGATTAATATGATCGTTGTCAAAAGCGATAATCATAAATTATGAAAAGATTTACTGTGACATAATTTCCGTCCTGCATGATCAATCATTTACTGATAAATTTAGTTAGTGTAAAAACCACCTTTTTGATATATTTTTAATTAAAATTCAACAAAAATAAATCTGCATGATAAAGATTACAATTATTCAGAGTCGTAGATTCATTTGGGATTTCAAGAAAAGTTAATTCTATTCAACACTTCACAGGATATTAGAAATTTTAGCTTTTTTCAGACATATCCTTTGAACAAGAAGATGAAGTTTTAGTTTTTCTGATGACGAGACATTTCCGTGGCTCACTTCAAAAGCTTAAAAAAGAATTTTCAAAAAGGGATCTTGAAGGTATTGAAGTTCTAGAATGGGTTATGTCTCCATCTGACGCAGAGTGATCGGTACAATCTGAATCTGGATTTGCAAGAAAATTATACAATTACAGATGGATCTACAAGGTAAATCACAGTAATCAAAATAACATTTCGATAGATTCTGGCCAAGCAAAAATAATGTTAGAAACATGGCAAATTGTTTAAATTGACCTTTCCAAGTTCATACATAGTAGAACCCTGATTTAGCCACGATAACGAAATTTTACAAAGCCGAGAAGTCGACTAGATCTGCAAAAGAAAAGAAGATCTAAGATCAAAACTAGCATCACAAATCGAATGTTTCCTTTTTTCTAAACCCACATCAACAGCATCCTTCACAGTACATAGGCAGTTAGTGTTCATTAAATTAAAATATGTCTGATAAGACTTAACTGGATAAATTTTTAAAAATGCTGATTGGGAAATATATTAACGGAGAATCCAATTGCACTTTCGGGATATGATATTACAAAATTTTTAAGTAAAGGGAACCTGACCAAAAATTTGGAAAGCCCTAATCTGAACTATAATACAAAGTTGAAAATGTATAAAACCGAAAAGACAGCCTTCATGTTTTAAGTTTTAATAAAATTTAATATAACTTAATATCAAAATTACATCTACCTCATAATTTCCTTAATCACGGATGACGTAACTGCGGAAATCAAACCACTACTTATCCCTTCGTTTCTCCCTTGCGATTCTGAGGAGCTTCCCCCACTAATAAAAGAGAACATAAACCTACATTTTTGCATCACATCAAATCCAAATCTCATTATAAAATAATCATAAATTATGAAAAGTTTCAATGCCATATTGGATTCCATTTCTAGAATTCATCAGAATTTTACCTCATATTCGATACAACATTGGAAACTATTCCGGTAATCAAAGAATCGTTCAAGCCCGTCTTATTCATCGTATTCTGCCCATCGCCTCCACTATTTAAAAAGGAATACAATAATACAATAAAAGGTATCATCAATATCTACTGTAATAGGGAGACAAAAACGGAGGGGGGAAGTTCAATAACATTTAATAGGGAACCTAAAAACGAATGGATTCTCTAAAAGAATTTTATAAATAAATTAAAAAAAATAAACAAAAAAACAAATAACATTAAAAGCTAAAAAAATGAAGCATTTTTGGAAACGTATACTATACATTCTAAAATCAAATTTCATTTAAGAAATATTTTCAAAAACTATAAATAATAATAATAATAATAATAATAATAATAATATAATAATAATAATAATATATAATGATGATGATGATGATGATGATGATGATGATGATGATGATGATGACGATGATGATGATGATGATGATGATGATGAATGATGATGATGATATGATATAATGATAATGATAATAATAATAATAATACAGGAGGAGGAGTATAGACAGAAAAAAAATAAGGGGAAACAGATCTTCACCTCACGATACTTCCAATAACAGATGTGGCGATACCGGAAATAAAGTCGTTATTTCCCGCTGAACCTCCACCACCTTTAACCATGTTAGGATTAGTCGGACCACTGCCATACGAAGTAAATTAAAATTTTTAAAAATTTTTTTTTTAATAATTAATAATAATAATAATAATAATAATAATAATAATAATAATAATAATAATAATAATAATAATAATAATAATAATAATAATAATAATAATAATAATAATAATAATAATATTAATAAATTATAATTTAAAAGTATTTACCTTGAAAAGTTTTGGCCGGGGTTGTTTTTACTGTCTAATTTAATAAGTAACTTTCTTCTTTTTCATTTTTTTTAAATTAAAAAAGAAATCTTTTACATAACACTTGAAGCAAGTTTTCAAAAATAAAAAAATGAAATTCATATATTGGTGCAAGATAATAAATAACAAAAAAAAGCTTGATATTATTTAAATGTTTCAAATTTAATAACATAGATAAACATATGGGCGTCATACGTAAATATTTCCGAATGCTAAAGCTCTATCTGAGAAAAAGCCATTCTTTGCGCACTGAACCACAATGCTTTTTACCAGCTCAATAAATATATGAAACAGAATCGTATAGATAAGATTCAAATTTCTTTCAAAAATTTTAAACATTAATTCTATTTCGATTACCAATTAATTTACTTATTATAAAAAATTATACTTCCAATTTAAAACTTTTCTTATTTTCTTTCTATACGATACGAGAAGGTCCCTTTTTTATATAAACATGCTTTTGAGTATTTCAAGTTGTACATAGTTTCTCTTAAAGACCCTATCCTATTTGGTCCCATTTTTATATATATATGCAAACAAACATGCTTTGAAGTATTTCACGTGTTTCCATTATTGAAAATTTGTTACCTTATATATTTAATAAACACTTTGCTAACAATATTTGTTATTTTCTCTTCGTTTATCTCGAATTGAGGTCCTTTCTCCTCGGATGTCTTTTCCTTGAAAGCATTTCTTGATTAAAAGACGGAAAATCAAATCAGGAGGTAATAGTATTTACTTTCTTTGTTTTGAAAGTATGAATATATGACATTAGAACTTCTATTATAAAAATGAATAAATTACTTAAGCAATCCCTTTACAACAGCGATCGTCAGTTTTTGGGCTATCCCTTCGTTTTTCTTCAACTCTGAAGAAGAATTACTGCCTTCCGCAGGATCACTAAACAAAAGAAGCATTGGTGTAAAAATCTTCAATAAATTTGACAATCAATATTTTCTTATGTTTATTAAATTTGACAATTAATATTTTCAAATCTTCATTAAATTTGACAATTAATATTTTCAAATCTTCATTAAATTTGACAATCTATATTTTCAAATCTTCATTAAATTTGACAATTAATATTTTCAAATCTTCATTAAATTTGACAATTAATATTTCAAATCAAATCTTCAAATTAAATTTGACAAATCTTCATTAAATTTGACAATCAATATTTTCTTATCTTCATTAAATTTGACAATTAATATTTTCAAATCTTCATTAAACTTGACAATCAATATTTTCACCCACAAATATACTTTAATAGTACCTTGTCATTACGCCTTGAACAACGTTCGAAGCTATTTTAGCAATGTCATCGTCAGAAACTCCTGAAGATTTTACTTGATCTAAGATATTTTTATCCTCTCCACTACAAGAATAAAGATAAAAATGGCGAACATAACTTCCTTCATTCATAAACACAAAGTAACTTTTTATTTGCATTTTAAAAACTTAAGAATCACCTGATGAATCCTTTCAGTACACTCGAAGCGACGTTCGACGCCATTTTAGTTTGCTGATCTTGCAAATTTGGATCGCCAGTCATATCCCTACGAATATTTTGCAACAAGTAATTCAGTAATTTTATTTTAAAATATATTCAAAAATATTTCTTTTCTGGCTTTCAAAATTCAAAAATTGCTTCTCTTCGAGATAAACTTTGTTACAATTTTAGTCAACTACTTACACGTGACAGAGAATTCCCAAATTTCAAATTGATTTGATGAGTAACAATTTTGAAAGCCTTTCATTTAAAATACTGATATACAGTATAAATGGTTAAAACAGATTCATTTACTTGTAAGAATATTTACAAAATTGATGGCATTACAGGACGTGCCGAAATAGGCATCATCCAATTAAATATTTTCATTTAGAAAAACATGAAACAACTTTTGAAACTTTACAAGTTTAATCTCATAATATTTTACATATCCATACCCTACAATTCCATCTACAATACTGGAAGTAACTCCTCCGACAATTTCTTCATTCAATCCTTGTTTCTGAATTCGTTCAAATGCATTTGATACATCCAATTTTCCAGCTTCATCACTACCAAGAAGAAAAACTATAAACCGAAGCTTCAACAGTAGATTGAATTATTATGTAATGAAACCATATTGAGATATTAAATAAAGTTCATAAATCTATCAACTGAAAATCAACTAAGAAAGATATTAACTGAATAAATCATAAGATATTTTGTTATTCACTAACAAATCCTTACATCCATTTTCATAACATTTCTACCAAATAATAATTACAGATACCTTAAAAGGTTAGTTAAAACGCTGGACGTTATATTTTTTAAAGCATCGTCCTTTTTTTTGTCTCCTGAAGACGTCTCTTCACTCCTTTGTTAACGCAAAGAAAGAAAACATTATTAAAAGTACAAAAATGTTTCTTTATCAATATGATTGAGAAGATATTTGAAATTTTCAGTAAATATAATAAATTTATATTCATTTACTAGGATTATTATTATTATTACTAATATTATTATTATTTGTCTGCTGCATTTATAATAATGAAAAAAATAAAAAAAAAAAAAAAAAATCATATTGCCGACATAAGCTCAGAATTATTATTATTAATTATAATTAATTATTATTACTATTATTATTATTATTATTATTATTATTAAAAACAAAATACTATTTCCGATTAAATTTAATCTTTTTACATAAATTTCTTTAATTGTTAATGCTAATTAACATATATTTTGCACAATTAAAAAAAACAAAATTAATAAATATATTAAAGTAAAAAGTATTACAAAATCTAACTCTTAAAATATATATATATATATATATATATATTATATATATATATATATATATATTATAATATATATATATATATATATATATATATATATATATAATATATATATATATATTTATAAATTTTAAAATTTAATAAATCAAGAGGTTAAAAACCTCATATAATTTTTAACAAATATTTGACGTGAGATTTAAAATCATATCCTCATAAGAGGATTCTGACCTCCTAAGTATTGATAATTTTATCATAAGTAATAAGGCAGCAAACAGGGGGGGGGGAAGAGGGTAGGGAATGTGCATACAACTTAGATCTTCATATTATGGTGTAGATATTAAGTAAAATAAATGTAGAAAGTTAAAATTCATGTACTGGAATATAAAAGCGCTTAAATTTCTTTACAGTTTGCTGAAATATAAAATATAAAATTTTCAATTCAATGTAACGTGGTATAAATGAGGCATCCGCTTTTTAAAAAGGAAATTAAAAGAATCCAAATACTTTCAATGGAATTTATATACACAAGTTAATTTCCGCCGTAGAAATTAAAAAATTACAAATTCCTTTAACAGAAATTATATACGTTAATTTATATTTTAGGAATTAAAATGAAATCCAAATTCCTTCTATGGAATTTATGTACATCAATTAATTTCTGCCGTAGAAATTAAATAAATTAAATAGTATAAATTCCATTTAATAGAAATCGTAAATAACAGTTAATTTCCACTGCAGGAATTAAAAAGAATATAATTTCTTTAAAAGAAATTGTATATAAATTAATTTCCATTTAGGAGTTAAAAATAATTCAAATTCCTTTAATAAAATTCAAATATTGAAGTTAAATTCCAATATTTGGGAATTTAAAAGAACCCAAAATACTTTAATTGATTTTGTATACGAAAATCAATTTCTGATGTAGGAATTTAAAAGAATCCAAATTCATTTCTTTGAATTTATGAAAAAGTTATTTTCCATTGTAGGAATTTAAAACAAAGCAAAGATTAACTATAATTTAAAAGAATTAAAATTCCTTCTTTTGCATATTAACCCTAAACAAATAATTATAATTAATTTTATATTCCTTTTCCTCTAATTTAATCTAATAGTTTTGAATAATCTATTTTTAATGTTAATAAATTAATAAGAAATTTAGTAAAATAGCGTCATGCTTAGGACAAAAAATCCTAAGTAGAAAATAAGTTATAAAGCTTTAAACAAACATCAAAGCCTTCACCTTTCACAACCTTCACCAGCCAAAGCCCTTCATTTCAAAGAGTAACAGTAGTTAAGTACATTTAAGTACAGTAGAACTAAATACAAAGGATAATACTTTAATGGATCTGCATATTACTATGTACAGTACAAACTTGAAATTATCATGGTACTGATACCTTGAGATATATTCTTATCTTTAATGGTATCGAATATAGATATTTCTGAAAATTTGCATATTTGAATAAATTTATCTTGGTCCTATGTTAGTTCAAATATGAGTACTAAAGATTTTGAAATAAATACACTGCTATTTATTTATTTATATATAAAAAAACTAAATTTCAAAATTTAGAAAAATTTAATGAAGGTACGTACCCTGATACCATGTTGCCGATATACTGCGACGCCATGCCCGATATCAGGTCGTTCATGCCACCGCCCGGAGCCGCCACTTCCTCCACCATGCTGCTGATTACCGCCTCTGAAAAACAAATGTGAGTAAACCTACATGAATTAACCAGTTATCAACTTGGTAATTTTTACTACGAATTGATATGGTTTAAGTGCAAAGAAATATTTTTTAATAAAGTGATTACTTAAATTAAATAAGTTTTTTTTTATGTAATCATAATTATTTATATTTCCAAAATTTTTAATTTATCTATTAATAAATTAGCCTGGTTTAAAAGAAATAAAAATTATATTAACACAAATTTTAAATAAAAATTTTTAAAAATTATTTTTATCATGGTGGAGAAATCACAAAAAAATATATATATAAATAAATAAAAAAAAAAAATTATTAAATTAAAAAAATAAAATAAAAAAAAAAAAAAAAAAAAAAAAAAAAAAAAAAAAAAAAAAAAAAAAAAAAAAAAAAAATTTTATTTATTTTTTATTTTTTTTTTGGTAATCATTAAAATACGTTTATCCTTTCTTTTTATACTTCGATATATATATATATATATATATATATATATATATATATATATATATATATATATATATATATATATATATATATATATATATATATATATATATATATATATATATATATATATATATATATATATATATATATTTTGCTTTAATGTTAAACTAGAGTAGTTCAAAATTTTAAGCAGCTAAATTGACATACTTTAGCTTCCAAACTATTAGAAATAAATTACAGTAATTAAAAATTTAAATTTGTATTTACTAATTAAAAAATTAAAAATTAGATTAAAACTGATTAAGAATTAAAAAAATTTAGAGCAATTAAATAAATAAAATATATATATATTATATATATAATATATAATAATATATATAATATATATATATATATATATATATATATATATATATATATATATATATATATATATATATATATATATATATATATATATATATAAGAATGGATAAACTATCTTGAGGTGTATTCTTTATTTCTTCTTCTATTTAAACTCTTTTCTGTGCGTGTTGTAAAAGGTTCTCTCCTACACTGCAAAAATTGTCCTAACGAATCGTTGGGACAAGTATCAAAAATTTCCCAAATTTTTTAGTTATTTTTCTTATTCGAAAATAAATCGGTGAAGCGACTTTCTTATGCTTAACATATCTTTTCTCTGTTGAAAATTTTACTGTGACATTTTTGTCCACTTGTCCCAACGATTCGTTAGGACAATTTTTGCAGTATATGTTCGTTTATCTTACACCTAATATTTTGGTCTGACTTTGTGGGTTCAACAGTTTTAAGAAATTCAGTTGTGTGAACTTTCACCTGGTTAGAAAGTGTGATTTTGTGATTGTTAACCTACAGAAGAGGTTTTGATATTAAAGGATTTTCCCAGTTTAAAGGAATCTGCCTGTGTGTGTGTTCATTATTCTTATGAGTCTAATTTTATTTTTTTGCGTTCACCTGTTTTTGAGGGTCTGAATTTGTGTAAGTGTAAGTGTAGAAAATGAGGAAAAATATAACTCGTATCATGAAGTTATTTAGATTATTATTATTATTATCAATGTTCATTTAACTTTTTTTGTGTCCAGTGCAAAATTAAATACTTAATTCTGCTTTATTAAAATAACAAATTCACCTATTATTTTTTTTCTTATTTTAATTATTTTTAGTTTTAATTTAAAATAAATTAATAAATAATTATAATAAAATAAATATAAAATAAAAAAAAAAAAAAAAAAAAAAAATTTTAAAAAAAAAAAAAAAAAAAAAAAAAAAAAAAAAAAAAAAAAAAAAAAAAAAAAAAAAAAAAAAAAAAAAAAAAAAAAAAAAAATAAAAAAAAAAAAAAAAAAAAAAAAAAAAAAAAAAAAAAAAAATAAAAAATACGAAAATAATAAAAAAAAATGAAGACATTTATTTTAAAGACAATATAAACAAAAGAGTCAAACTCATTACCACGTCCATCCATTCCTTTCTTATAGATTAAACCATAAAATATAAACCGTATAAACTCTCGTTAAAAGTAAAATATATATATATATATATATATATATATATATATATATATATATATATATATATATATATATAATATATATATATATATATATATATATATATATATATATATATATATATATATATAATATATAATATTCTAATGCTACCCCAGTAGGTGGTTATTCTTATGCATTGTGTACACTAATAATAATAATAATAATAATAATAATAATAATAATAATAATAATAATAATAATAATAATAATAATAATAATAATAATAATAATAATAAAAGCTATACTAAAAATCCGCTAATATGCAGTGTAAGGAAGCAAACGTTGTTAGATGTTCAAATGTGGTATGTGGTCATGTGGGCAACTCACACCGGTCTGTGATATATATATATATATATATATATATATATATATATATATATATATATATATATATATATATATATATATATATATATATATATATATATATATATATACTAACCCCAAAAACCCACTTATAAGACCTCCTAATCCACCACTTTGTTCTTGACCACCATATTGCCCAGGGGGAGGTGGATATCCTCCAGGTGGTGGACCGTACCCTTCTGGTGGACCATAACCCCCTTGTGGAGGGCCATACCCTCCTGGTGGTGGGCCGTAGCCACCAGGCGGGGGTCCATATCCACCTGGTGGGGGTCCATATCCACCTGGTGGGGGTCCATATCCACCTGGTGGGGGGGGGACCATAACCACCTTGGGGAGGTCCATATCCTCCTTGAGGGGGCCCGTAACCACCCTGAGGTGGTCCATACCCACCATATTGACCTTGAGGCCCTTGAGGAGGGCCATAACCTCCATGCCTGTAAAGAAAGACCGTCTCTAAAATCTAATTTGAACTGCACAATAGAGGAGTTAATATTAAATTTTATTTAAGGATCAAAAGATCTATTTCTTCTCTGAAAATATAATGATGTAGGAGCATTTATAGATCCTTTTAAGATTTTTTTTTTTTAAGTCTTTTTAAAGATAAGAAAATTTCTGGCCGATTTTTTAGATAAATAAATAATTTAATAAATTTCCTGGCTAAAATTTAATTTAAATTAAATTCATATTTTTCTAAAGACAAATTAAAAATGAACTGCAAAATTATGAAAAATAAACATTAATATAATTTTTACATTTATAAATCATGTTCAATTTAATTGAAAGATTTTACACAATATTTAAAGATAAGGGAAGAAAAGATGTAGAATGACTGCAGATAAAGCTTCGAGATTTGAAACTGCTTTATGACGTCTGCAGATAAAGCTTTGAGGTTTGAAATGCTTTATAATGACTGCAGGTAAAGCTTCAAGGTTTCTCGTTAATAAAAAGAGCCATATAATGAAAGCTGTATGCGATGGCGGAAGCTGTGTAGAAGCATTAGAGCTATGGAAAAGGTTATGGGGATAAGGAAACTATGGTGGAGCTTTAGGGGATGGAGGATCCTATGGATAAGCTTTAGGGAACGTGATATACAGAAAAGTTGCAAGAGATGAGAGAAGACCTGAATTTTGTGACTTCTTTCTCAATTTCAAAACAAAAAATATATATATATATAGAAAATCAAATTATATGGTATAAAAAAAAAAAGAAATATAAATTCTCTAAATATATATAATCCTCTCTTCCCCACCTTCCCTTAAAAAATTCAAAAATTTCTCCTTCCCAACAAACACTCTTCATCTACTTATAAAAGTTTTTTAGGAAGAAGTTTTGCTAAGGTCAACATAAAAATTTTATAATCAATTCACTCGAATTTTTTTTTTCAAATTACAGCTAAAAAACTTTGCAAAATGTATTTATTATCTTCATATCTGCTTGAGTACATTTTTAAAAACTTTCTAACAAAAAAAAAGTTTTAAATTTAATGAGTAATTAAGATTTTGTGTGCTTAATCTCTAAGCTGATCTAATGGCTCTTCTTAACAAAGAATGTTAAAGTATAAATTCGAAATTTTAATAAATTAATTAAGTGGCTTGAAGAAGCTGTAAAGACTATTATTAATTAAAGAATTAATGAAAATCTATTATAAGCCGAGAACATTTACAGTTTCATAATTGAAAAAAAAGGGTTTAAAAAATGAAATTTAACCCGTAGTTTTCGCAACAATGAATGAAGATATTGTCATTAACTGAGGTGTTTACTTTGAGAGAAATGATATAATTTCATAATTTCTACCAATATGATTGCTAAATGCCTCGACAAGTGCCATAAATAATGGCACCACCGATTACACACAGAAGACCACACACTATAAATCGGTTTTCATTTCGCTTCATGGTGATCACCTTAACATCATAATGTGGAAAAGAATCAGATTCCTGCATCATATTATCTGTGTCGTTCTAATATTTTAGGTAACTGACAATCAAAAATGTTAAGTGAAATGGAAAACTCATTTAAACGAATAATTCCATTGAAATTCATTAAAATAAGTTTGAAAAATATAATGTGAGGCGTGGGATAGTGTTATTATATAATTTAACATCATAATATGGAAAAGAATCAGATTCCTGCATCATATTATCTGTGTCGTTCCAATATATTTTAGGTAATTGACAATCAAAAATGTTAAGTGAAATGGAAAACTCATTTAAACGAAATATTCCATTGAAATTCATTAAAATAAGTTTGAAAAATATAATGTGAGGCGTGGGATAGTGTTATTATATAATTTAACATCATAATATGGAAAAGAATCAGATTCCTGCATCATATTATCTGTGTCGTTCTAATATTTTTAAACAATCAAAAATGTTAAGTGAAAAAATTAAAAAAATATTGAAATTCATAAATAAATTTAAAATAATATTAATTGAAAAATTTAACATTAAAATAAAATGTAAGTGTTATATTTTATATATATAAAAATATTAAAAAATCAGATTGCATCATATTATCTGTGTCGTTCCAATATTTTAGGTAATTGACAATCAAAAATGTTAAGTGAAATGGAAAACTCATTTAAACGTAATATTCCATTGAAATTCATTAAAATAAGTTTGAAAAATATAATGTGAGGCGTGGGATAGTGTTATTATATAATTTAACATCATAATATGGAAAAGAATCAGATTCCTGCATCATATTATCTGTGTCGTTCCAATATTTTAGGTAATTGACAATCAAAAATGTTAAGTGAAATGGAAAACTCATTTAAACGAAATATTATTCCATTGAAATTCATTAAAAATAAGTTTGAAAAATATAATGTGAGGCGTGGGATAGTGTTATTATATAATTTAACATCATAATATGGAAAAGAATCAGATTCCTGCATCATATTATCTGTGTCGTTCCAATATTTTAGGTAACTTGACAATCAAAAATGTTAAGTGAAATGGAAAACTCATTTAAACGAAATATTCCATTGAAATTCATTAAAATAAGTTTGAAAAATATAATGTGAGGCGTGGATAGTGTTATTATATAATTTAACATCATAATATGGAAAAGAATCAGATTCCTGCATCATATTATCTGTGTCGTTCCAATATTTTAGGTAATTGACAATCAAAAATGTTAAGTGAAATGGAAAACTCATTTAAACGAAATATTCCATTGAAATTCATTAAAATAAGTTTGAAAAATATAATGTGTGGCGTGGGATAGTGTTATTATATAATTTAACATCATAATATGGAAAAGAATCAGATTCCTGCATCATATTATCTGTGTCGTTCTAATATTTTAGGTAACTGACAATCAAAAATGTTAAGTGAAATGGAAAACTCATTTAAACGTAATATTCCATTGAAATTCATTAAAATAAGTTTGAAAAATATAATGTGAGGCGTTGGATAGTGTTATTATATAATTTAACATCATAATATGGAAAAGAATCAGATTCCTGCATCATATTATCTGTGTCGTTCCAATATTTTAGGTAATTGACAATCAAAAATGTTAAGTGAAATGGAAAACTCATTTAAACGAAAATATTCCATTGAAATTCATTAAAATAAGTTTGAAAAATATAATGTGAGGCGTGGGATAGTGTTATTATATAATTTAACATCATAATATGGAAAAGAATCAGATTCCTGCATCATATTATCTGTGTCGTTCCAATATTTTAGGTAATTGACAATCAAAAATGTTAAGTGAAATGGAAAACTCATTTAAACGTAATATTCCATTGAAATTCATTAAAATAAGTTTGAAAAATATAATGTGAGGCGTTGGATAGTGTTATTATATAATTTAACATCATAATATGGAAAAGAATCAGATTCCTGCATCATATTATCTGTGTCGTTCCAATATTTTAGGTAATTGACAATCAAAAATGTTAAGTGAAATGGAAAACTCATTTAAACGAAATATTCCATTGAAATTCATTAAAAATAAGTTTGAAAAATATAATGTGAGGCGTGGGATAGTGTTATTATATAATTTAACATCATAATATGGAAAAGAATCAGATTCCTGCATCATATTATCTGTGTCGTTCCAATATTTTAGGTAATTGACAATCAAAAATGTTAAGTGAAATGGAAAACTCATTTAAACGAAATATTCCATTGAAATTCATTAAAATAAGTTTGAAAAATATAATGTGAGGCGTGGATAGTGTTATTATATAATTTAACATCATAATATGGAAAAGAATCAGATTCCTGCATCATATTATCTGTGTCGTTCCAATATTTTAGGTAATTGACAATCAAAAATGTTAAGTGAAATGGAAAACTCATTTAAACGTAATATTCCATTGAAATTCATTAAAATAAGTTTGAAAAATATAATGTGAGGCGTGGGATAGTGTTATTATATAATTTAACATCATAATATGGAAAAGAATCAGATTCCTGCATCATATTATCTGTGTCGTTCCAATATTTTAGGTAATTGACAATCAAAAATGTTAAGTGAAATGGAAAACTCATTTAAACGTAATATTCCATTGAAATTCATTAAAATAAGTTTGAAAAATATAATGTGAGGCGTGGGATAGTGTTATTATATAATTTAACATCATAATATGGAAAAGAATCAGATTCCTGCATCATATTATCTGTGTCGTTCCAATATTTTAGGTAATTGACAATCAAAAATGTTAAGTGAAATGGAAAACTCATTTAAACGTAATATTCCATTGAAATTCATTAAAATAAGTTTGAAAAATATAATGTGAGGCGTTGGATAGTGTTATTATATAATTTAACATCATAATATGGAAAAGAATCAGATTCCTGCATCATATTATCTGTGTCGTTCCAATATTTTAGGTAATTGACAATCAAAAATGTTAAGTGAAATGGAAAACTCATTTAAACGTAATATTCCATTGAAATTCATTAAAAATAAGTTTGAAAAATATAATGTGAGGCGTGGGATAGTGTTATTATATAATTTAACATCATAATATGGAAAAGAATCAGATTCCTGCATCATATTATCTGTGTCGTTCCAATATTTTAGGTAATTGACAATCAAAAATGTTAAGTGAAATGGAAAACTCATTTAAACGAAAAATTCCATTGAAATTCATTAAAATAAGTTTGAAAAATATAATGTGAGGCGTGGGATAGTGTTATTATATAATTTAACATCATAATATGGAAAAGAATCAGATTCCTGCATCATATTATCTGTGTCGTTCCAATATTTTAGGTAATTGACAATCAAAAATGTTAAGTGAAATGGAAAACTCATTTAAACGAAATATTCCATTGAAATTCATTAAAATAAGTTTGAAAAATATTAATGTGAGGCGTGGGATAGTGTTATTATATAATTTAACATCATAATATGGAAAAGAATCAGATTCCTGCATCATATTATCTGTGTCGTTCCAATATTTTAGGTAATTGACAATCAAAAATGTTAAGTGAAATGGAAAACTCATTTAAACGAAATATTCCATTGAAATTCATTAAAATAAGTTTGAAAAATATAATGTGAGGCGTTGGATAGTGTTATTATATAATTTAACATCATAATATGGAAAAGAATCAGATTCCTGCATCATATTATCTGTGTCGTTCCAATATTTTAGGTAATTGACAATCAAAAATGTTAAGTGAAATGGAAAACTCATTTAAACGTAAATATTCCATTGAAATTCATTAAAATAAGTTTGAAAAATATAATGTGAGGCGTTGGATAGTGTTATTATATATAATTTAACATCATAATATGGAAAAGAATCAGATTCCTGCATCATATTATCTGTGTCGTTCCAATATTTTAGGTAATTGACAATCAAAAATGTTAAGTGAAATGGAAAACTCATTTAAACGAATATTCCATTGAAATTCATTAAAATAAGTTTGAAAAAATATAATGTGAGGCGTGGGATAGTGTTATTATATAATTTAACATCATAATATGGAAAAGAATCAGATTCCTGCATCATATTATCTGTGTCGTTCCAATATTTTAGGTAATTGACAATCAAAAATGTTAAGTGAAATGGAAAACTCATTTAAACGTAAAATTCCATTGAAATTCATTAAAATAAGTTTGAAAAATATAATGTGAGGCGTGGGATAGTGTTATTATATAATTTAACATCATAATATGGAAAAGAATCAGATTCCTGCATCATATTATCTGTGTCGTCGTTCCAATATTTTAGGTAATTGACAATCAAAAATGTTAAGTGAAATGGAAAACTCATTTAAACGTAATATTCCATTGAAATTCATTAAAATAAGTTTGAAAAATATAATGTGAGGCGTTGGATAGTGTTATTATATAATTTAACATCATAATATGGAAAAGAATCAGATTCCTGCATCATATTATCTGTGTCGTTCCAATATTTTAGGTAATTGACAATCAAAAATGTTAAGTGAAATAAAAAACTCATTTAAACGTAATATTCCATTGAAATTCATTAAAATAAGTTTGAAAAATATAATGTGAGGCGTGGATAGTGTTATTATATAATTTAACATCATAATATGGAAAAGAATCAGATTCCTGCATCATATTATCTGTGTCGTTCCAATATTTTAGGTAATTGACAATCAAAAATGTTAAGTGAAATGGAAAACTCATTTAAACGTAATATTCCATTGAAATTCATTAAAATAAGTTTGAAAAATATAATGTGAGGCGTGGGATAGTGTTATTATATAATTTAACATCATAATATGGAAAAGAATCAGATTCCTGCATCATATTATCTGTGTCGTTCCAATATTTTAGGTAATTGACAATCAAAAATGTTAAGTGAAATGGAAAACTCATTTAAACGAAATATTCCATTGAAATTCATTAAAATAAGTTTGAAAAATATAATGTGAGGCGTGGGATAGTGTTATTATATAATTTAAACAATTCTATCCAAGAAGCTGCCTCGAAAAAAGTAACTTAGGATACACAGGGGAATATTATATCCCATCTCTAAGAGCAATCTCTGTAAATGAACTTGGTTTAATGCTATGAGAATGAGGAATTTACGACCATTAAACTAAGTGCTGAAAGTATAAGTTTCGTTCATGAGAATGAGGAATCCATAACCACTGAACTAAGTGCTGAAATGTGTACAATAAGAAAAAAGCATTTAAGTCACAGGAATAAAAAATTTGAAATTTTTAAAGATAAATTTGTTGAAGTCGAAGCCATAGACAGAAAGAACACATTAACAACTTATGAATCATTTCCAAAGTAATATGTAAAAATATGACTAAAAGGAGATGTTGTTCAATTGTACACATATCCTCTTCGGACTTACAATTATTAAGTAGAAATAAACAACAATAACAAAAAACGTTTTTACCAAAGAACATGTAAAAAAAAGGCATAGGAAGTCGGGTTAAGAATATACAACCTTCGTATGTACCAATGAAAGCACATGTGAAAGAGAAGAAAAACGATATGATGTTTTATCTTGTAGTTCCGATTGCAAGTGACGCTAGTGATGAAAATGAACAATGAACAGAATTATACAGAATTCATAGTTAAAACTATTTGTTGTTCAATTACATGGAATGTCTTCTTGAAATAATTATATCTGTTAATGATGAATCAGAGAAAAGAAAAACAGAAAAATGAATATGAGATAATGTCTTAAAACAGAATAAGATAATGTCTAAAAACTGAATGAGATAATGTCTAAAAAAAATGAGATTGTGTTTAAAAACTGAATGAGATAATGTCTAAGAAGTGAATGAGATTATGTCTAAGAAGTGAATGAGATAATGTCTAAGAAGTGAATGAGATTCTGTCTAAGAAGTGAATGAGATTCTGTCTAAGAAGTGAATGAGATAATGTCTAAAAACTGAATGAGATATTGTCTGAGAAGTGAATGAGATAATCTCTAAAAACAGAATGAGATAATCTCTAAAAACTGAATGAGATAATGTCTAAAACTGAAGATGTCTAACAAAAGGATAACACAAAGTATACGGTCTTATATGTCTAATTAAATGCTGACTACTAAAGTACATCTAAAAATGTCAAAGAAATAATTTCTGCAGTGAAAATATTAGCTACATATTAGCCTGAAGAGTCAACATTTGAAATTAAAATTGAATCAAGAGGAAAATGACAAAATTCTGAACATGGTATCGTGAGATTATATCAACTGTCGCTCATTTCTCATATAAAGCCCTGCTTCACAGTTCTATTACTTTCCTTCATCAGCATAGTACTAAAGTAATAATACCCAGAGAGTAGGTAACTACTAAATAAAAAAAAATTAACGTGGGAGATTAATTATGAATTACATTAAATTAACAGTAAATAATAGGCAACAAATCTACAATAACTGAGTGGTTAAAAAAAATGTCTTGTCTTTTAAGCCACAAATTCAGTTAGGTTGGTCGAAACGGACCTTTATATACTCTATACATAAAGCATATTTTTGATTATTTTTTTTCCAAAGCTGGAGCCAGAATCGGATATTAAAATAAAAATCTAGGTTTGGTCCGGAGCCGGAGCAGCAGGATTTCAAAATAATGAAGCTCCGGCCGGAGTTTGGAGGAGGGAATTTTTAAATTCTAAAGGGGGAAGTCGGAGTTGGATATTTTAAAATAATGAAGAACGTACAAAATAAATTACCGGCTTCAACTCCTAAATTATTTGACATTTTTCTCACCATACAATTAAAAATGAATAAAAAAAAATAAAATAAAATAAAATAAAATAAGTTCTATTTAATGATAGAAGAAACAGTCCATGAATACATAAGCAAAATAATAGGAAAAAAAAGCATTTATTATTTTGCAAAATTATACCAAAGAATGAAAA
>SEYY01000376.1:144233-146733 GCA_009176605.1 Armadillidium nasatum
TATTATTATTATTATTATTATTATTATTACAAAGAGTGTGTATAATATATATATATATATATATATATATATATATATATATATATATATATATATATATATATATATATATATATATATATATATATATATATATATATATATATATATATATATTATATATATATATATATATATATATATATATATATAATATATATTATTAATTTAATTTTAATATTTTTTTTTTTTTTTTTTTTTTTTTAAACTTTATTAAAGTTAATAAGATTTATTAATAAAAATATATTAAATATAAGCAAATTAATATTATTTATTTCAGTGATGTATAAATAATAAATGTATTATTTTTTCATTATTTTTCAAAAAAGGAGCAAATAAAATGACTTATTTAATAGACATTTTTTATGATTTTTTTTTTTATTTTCCAATTTACTTAATTATTATTTATTTTTGTAAATTTATAATTAAAAAAAAAAAAAAAATTTTTTTTTGTAATTTTTTTTTAAATTTTTTTTTTTTTTTTAATATTATTATTATATATATATATATATATATATATATATATATATATATATATATATATATATTATATATATATATATATATATATATATATATATATATATATATATATATATATATATATATATATATATATATATATATATATATATATATATATATATATATATTTAAGTGTGGATACTTACACAATGTTGAACTATCTTCCTGTCAATAATAAATTCACTAATGATTTTTAATATATAAATAATATTCACTGCACTTACAGATGTTCATTCACTTGTGGAAAAATCACCTCACTCTATGGTAGAGAGTCAAAACTAAAGGACAAATGGCACTCTATCTTCCCCTTTTAACGAAATAGTGCCAAAAAAAAAAAACTTTCACCATAGAAAAATTTTATTATTTTTCCCCAAAAAATTCTACTCCGGGTGTATAAAATTTTTAAAAAAGCTAAAAATAGTAATAATAAAATATGATGATGATAAAAATTTACAATACTTTTGCATACTCATACTATTAAACAAGTACGACCTTGATCGTAATATTGTAAATTTACCATTACTGATTTCTCTGCCCCTCTAATGCCCCTATGGCCCCATACCCTCTGTGAGAATGTTATCTTATGTTATAAATAGATCTTGTTTAACTTACTTTTTGAAAAGATAAACAAATATTGAAGGAATCTGTAAATACTTCAAAAATCAGATAAGTGAACATTTGGACATTTATAAATGTAAACATGATGTCGTAAATGTAATTTTAATTTGTTGACACTATAGACTCTATTTAAATATATAAATATATATATATATATATATATATATATATATATATATATATATATATATATATATATATATATATATATATATATATATATATATATATATATATATATATATATATATATATATATATATATATCTATATATATATATATATGTGTGTGTGTGTGTGTGTGTGTGTGTGTGTATTGGGGAGGAAAATAGCGCTCCCGAGGAGATGAGATTACCCTCACTGGGTATATTGGATGTTAAGAGTACTTCCCATCTCATCCTGGTGCCCAATGGTACGCATCATTTCGCGCTCATCTCCACCTTCTTCTACATGGAGTAGGTTCTCCTTTCACACTCATTAAACACTATTACAGACAACATGTCCTTTATATTATAAAAATATAACAAATATAGCGTCATCAACAACTACCTCGGAGAATCCCAGAGGAGCGGATTCCAAAGATAGCCCCTCATCCACCCATTCCCCATTACCACTTGGGAGTTGGCGGCCTTCTGTGATGGAGTTGGTGCCACCATAAATTTGCAGCCAGCTGTTCCATATGCACGTTCTGTTTTTTTCATTAATTTCTGCAACATTCTTGGTCTTTAATCCAATTTCCATTTTGTTGAACATCACCTCTTTTCTTCTAGATTTCACGTCTTAATTCTTGACCAAAACTAAGATGTTTGAGTGTTCTGGAAGCAAACCCTATTCTGTTTCCTCCTACTATTTCTATCCTCAATTTTCAGGCAAAGGCGGTTGTTGCGCATATGTGAGCAAGGACGTTGTTTGTTCACGTGTCTCTAATTTGGAGTCTTCCGAATTTTCCACCATATGGCTTAGGCTCTCTTGCCATTCTGCGACTAAATTCATTTATTTTGTTTATTTATCTCCTAATTCTATTGACTATCCTAAATTCTTCGACTATCTAAACTCCAAAATAGAGCACGTTCTCTCTTTTCCTTTCTCTGAAATCATTATATTAGGTAATTTCAATGTTCATCACCGCCAATGACTTTCTTCTAGTTCTCATGATACAGCTGGTGAATGTGCCTACCATTTCGCTATCCAAAACAACCTTGAGCAGTTGGTGCAGCTCCTTACTCGTATCCCTGATCTTAACTTCTAATCCTGTTAACTCTTTCCTCCTCTGGGTTCCTCCGATCACCTTCTTATCTCTGTATCCTCTTCTATCTCT
>SEYY01000376.1:159233-161733 GCA_009176605.1 Armadillidium nasatum
TATATTAGATAGATAGATAGAAAGATAATAAATACATTAATACATAGATAGATAGATAGATAAATATATTAATAGATACATAAATATATTAATAGATATATAGATATAGATAAATATGTATATTAATAGATATATAGATATAGATAAATATGTATATTAAAAGATAGATAGGCTGATAGTTAGATAGATAGATAGATAGATAGATAGATAAATATATATAACAGATAGATAGATAGATATTTAAATAGATACATTGGTAGATAGATATGTTGAAAGGTAGATATATAAATAGATAGATAGATAGATAGATAGATAGATAGATAGATAGATAGATAGATAGATAGATAGATAGATAGATAGATAGATAAAAGAAAACATCTTCTCTTGGAGATAAAGACGAATATTGCTAAAATGTGATACCTTTTTTTTCTTTTTTTTAAATTTGATTTTAAAAGGAGGCAGCACCACTTACGAAATATTTCGCAACCTCTCACTTACATGATGAAAAACGTATAAGAATTTTTACTTACATGAAAGAGGTTTTTACATGTCTAATTTATGTGTAAATACAAGGATGACAAATAGGTGACAACTATCTGTACATTTTGAGTGATTACACGTTCTTAAAAGCTTTATTAAAATATAGTAGAAACTTTACTAATATTGATATTATTACTATTCCTAATGCTGAAAATTAAAATAATAGCAGTAATAATAATAATAATAATAATAATAATAATAATAATAATAATAATAATAATAATAATAATAATAATCTTAATTATTTTTATTTATTTTTTTTTTATTTTTTTTTTTTTTTTTTTATTATTTTTATTATTATTATATTATTATTATTATTATTATTATTATTATTATTATTATTATTTTAATCATTGTTGCTCCTAAATTCA
Organism: Armadillidium nasatum; assembly: GCA_009176605.1. Lineage (NCBI taxonomy): Eukaryota > Metazoa > Arthropoda > Malacostraca > Isopoda > Armadillidiidae > Armadillidium > Armadillidium nasatum. The sequence goes on from SEYY01000376.1 coordinate 160,145, forward strand.
GAATTACTACAATAATAATAATAATAATGAAATTATTTTTAACATCTTTATGAACACAGTTCTGCGATACAACTGAAAAATATAATTTGAATAATAATAATAACAATTATAATAATAATGATAATAATAATAATAATAATAAATTAATATTGTACACCTTTAGAGACAGTCGTGTAATAAATTGAATATTATAATTAAAATAAATAAGCAAATCAATAGATAAATAAATGAATAAAAAAATAAAATAAATAAAAGTGAATTTTTTTTTTTTATTCTTAAGTTTACGGAAGCCTTCAAAATTAGACTGCAATTTTCTCTGTAATGAAATAAACAATGACGTAATAATAATTTTAAAAAAAGAAAAAAGAAAACGGAATATTTAAAGGGATACTAAAATATTTCTCTCGTGAACAAGAAGCCCTGATTGCCAATTAATTTTTAGAGCAATCTATTTCCGATCTTATGGCAGGAGTTCATTAGGTTTAAAATTGATCGCCTTCTTAGTAACTTGATTATTTTCTTCAGCTGCACAAAATATCATGTATTTCTTTTCTATGTTTGGGACAGTTACTTTCTTATACCTGTTATATATATATATATATATATATATATATATATATATATATATATATATATATATATATATATATATATATATATATATATATATATATATATATATATATATATATATATATATATATATATATATATATATATATATATATATATATATATATATATACAGTTATGAATGACGCCCCTTAATTCTAGGAGGGTGTGTTAAAATAAAAATAAAAGAATTAGGAATAAAATCCCATACAAATGCGAGAGATTAAATTCGGCAATGAACACAAAAGATAAAAGAGAATTCCACAGAACAAAGGTGGCTGAAAAGGAGGAAATACTTCAACGAACTGCACCGCATGTGCAACGAGAATGTATTATAGGAGAAGATATTCATTTGGTGATACTCGTGAACTTGCAGTTGTATTACCTATAGAAAAGGAAAAAGAGATCCAGCACAAACGTCGCTTAGCAAAAATAAAGGAGATAATTAGTTTCGAAGTTATGGAACAGTTCTTGCACCTTTTTGGTCTTTAATACGACCCCATCCAAACGACTGGTGAAATCTGAACCATCCAAACGAGATATGAAAATAGAACTTCATACAAAAGCTTACTTGTCGCTTTGTAATTGGAGTCAATGAGAATATTAAAAAAAAATATATATATATATATATATATATATATATATATATATATATATATATATATATATATATATATATATATATATATATATATATATATATATATATATATATATATATATATACGTATATAGCGTGTGTAAATATTTATTAATTTATAGTGTATATTTAAATATATTTAATCTTTTTGAATTTGAAAGAAAAAATAATTGAATTTTTAAGAGTTTTCAGTAAGTAAATTTTTTTAATTTTTTTTATGAAAAGATTTTTTTCCGGTAAATAAGCTCGAAGCAAAGTGAAAAAAAAAACTTTGTATTACCAAATATATATATATATATATATATATATATATATATATATATATATATATATATAT
>SEYY01000377.1:0-2500 GCA_009176605.1 Armadillidium nasatum
TTTTTTTTTTGCAGCAATATTATGGATTCAAGATTTTCCTAAATTTATAACATTGATCTAAATTACTAAATAATACTTTTACTATGGACACACCTCTCATAACCCTCTGCCAAAGGTGAACTCGTCACCCCAAATACTTTGCTGCTAATTCTATCTTAAACCATTTTGCAATTATTCCTTTCTTTTGCATTTCACTCCAAATCATTTATGACTAATAAATTGCAAATGTTTTTTAATGACATGATTTCAGTCTTCTCAGTTTAATATAGAGCGACCATTGTCCCGGTTTTTTAAAGGGTAAATCGAGAACCGACATTTATTCCGATTTTTACATTTTGAAACATTTATTCACCAGCAGAAGCGTTGTGGGAGCAGAGAAGGAATTTTTTTTTTTTTTTATAGATGTCCTAACTAATAAAACATGGCTTGTTTTTGAAAACAACAATAGTTTCTTCTTTATATTAAAAATACCTCTTTAAAACCTTAAGCAGGGTAATTTGGGGGGGGGGCAATTTCAAAGCATCCCGATTTTGTCAGAAAAAATTGTCACCTTAGTTTAAACTAAGCAAGGCGTATGGTTCTCACTGAATCATACACTAAGTTCTTAAACTTGTACTTCTGAGTTTACATCTCTCTTCTTGTTTAATTCCTCATTTACTTTCAACCGTACCGAATACTGAGAAAATACGAAGATTTAAGATGCTTCCTAATATTTCATGTAAGTATAAATTGAAATATGTTGCAAAGAACTGAGGTTAAAACCATTGGACAATAGTAAGAGTTTTGAGAGGAATCTCAGTATTCGGTACAGGTTGAAAGTAAATGAGGTTTAAGTTAAAAGAACTAATCGAAATGGTTTACCAAGGCATGAGTAAACTCAGAAGTACAAGTTTTAAGAACCTTAAGTGACTTTAACCTCTACAGTGAGAACCATACGTTTTCTTAGTATTAAACTAAGGTGACCATATTTTTGACTTAAAATCAGGATGCTTCTGAACATTGCCTCCCCCCCCCCCAAACCCTGCTCCTAAGGGTTTTAAAGAAGGGTGGTTTTTAATATAAAGAAATATGAATGTTGTTTTCAAAAACAAGTCATATGATCTATTAGTTAAGGACATTCAAAAAAAAAAATTCCTTTCTGCTCCCACGCGCCGCGCCTTCTGCCTGGCTGAATAAATAATTTTTGCCAAATCTAAAAATCGGAATAAATGTCCGTCCCGATTTACCCTTTAAAAAAACCGGGACGAATGGTCGCTCTATATTAAACTGAAGGAAGACTGAAATCATGTCATTAAAAAACATTTGCAATTTATTAGTCATAAATGATTTGGAGTGAATTGCAAAAGAAAGGAATAATTGCAAAGTGGTTTAAGGTAGAATTAGCAGCAAAGTATTTGGGGTGACGAGTTCACCTTTGGCAGAGGGTTATGAGAGGTGTGTCCATGGTAAAAGTATTATTTAGTAATTTAGATCAATGTTATAAATTTAGGAAAATCTTGAATCCATATTATTGCTGCAAAAAAAAAAAAGTTAAATAAATTTAAAATGGCTTCGTAAATAACAAAAGCTTATTTTGATAATCACAAATATTTTATATTTCTCTTTATTAAAATTCTTGATAAAAGTTTTACAGGAAAAACGATAATTATTTGTTCAAAAAATTGCTTAATTAACGACGTGGTAACTTATATGTTTAAAATAGGCAACTTTCTAGGACAAGACTTTCATTAGTAAATAGTCGTTAAAGTTTGAATTTAAATTCAAATGCAAAATAGGCTTATTCTCGTTTTGTCTATGAATCTCCCTATCTATCTGACCTACTGTATATACGTTAGTATATATATTTATATTGTGGTGTGTCTTCGTCGAAAGAAACTAATGAGGAAATTTTTTGAATTAGTTTCTTCGAATTTTTTCGCAACATACTACAGAAATAGAATGTGGAAAAGGAAATAGAAAAAGAATACTCCAATTTCTAAGGAGGAAATCATAATTAGCTTACCAAAGAATAGCACGATTCTTGAAAGAAAGAAAAAAAAAGTATGAGACAAAACAGAAATTACTGAAGACAAATTCACAGGTACGAAAGGAATCAGAACAGGTATAAATATTTACATACAAACAAACCAACACACACATACACACACACACACACACATATATATATATATATATATATATATATATATATATATATATATATATATATATATATATATATATATATATATATATATATATATATATATATTAAAAGGAAAAAACTCAGAAATTTTATAAAATTTAGAAAATCAAAAATATAGTTTAAATATTAAAATATAAATATATATATAAAAAATATTTTTAATAACCGATTTTTTTTCTTTTTTAAAGAATAAACATCCTAAAAAAAGTTATTTTACAAAACAATTAATTTTGTTTCATTCGTCAATATTTAATTATTATTATTATTATTATTTACATATTTTTTTTCTCAAATTTTATTTTTAAAATGAGTTTA
>SEYY01000377.1:10000-12500 GCA_009176605.1 Armadillidium nasatum
ACAGTTTTCATTGTTTTTAAACAAAAAAAAAATTTCTTTATCTGTAGAAAGAACAGAAATATTAAAAACAAACATGACACAAGTAACTAGAATATAAAAATAAAATTCAAATAAAAGGAAATAAAATATTAAATCTATAAGGTTGTAGTTTGAAAGACCAACTGTCACTATTGAGAGAAGGTTTAAGAATGGAAATGTGGATGGATTCTAAGATTTTTAAATCTGTTGGTTGGTTGGTTTGTGATAGGATGGAAAAATGGGATGGTTCTATTGGGTGGCTATTAGTGCGACTGTGGGATCTAATGTTGGAGTAGGAAGGAGATGAGAAGATTCATACCAGTTCTGGGGGAAATACCTCTGTGCTCGTCACATCTAACTGAGAGTTGACGCGATGTGCTGCCAACATAGGTACTAGAACAAGCACCACATGAATATTTATAGATGATGGACGAGCGCAAAAGTGTGGGTAGGGGTTCTTTATGGGATAGGAAAGAACCTATGGAGAGGTTCGGGATGAAAACAAAGGTGAAGTCTAGTTGAGGGAAGCTATTATGTAAGAGGCTGAGAAGATCATTTTTTAATTTGAGATATTGGTGGTCGTGAAATGGAAGTTTGATATAAAAAAGTTGTTTCGGTGCGGTTAAAATAGGAGTTGTATCAGTAAAAGATTTATTAAGAAATTTTTTTAATTAAAGAATAAATAAGGGAGAAAGGGAATAGATTAGCATTGAGGTGTTTGATTAAAAAGGAAAATTCTTTATGTAGTTCTATGTAACTGGAAGTAAAGTGATAAGCTCTGTGAATTAAAGTTTTAATGCTGTTGCATTTGTAGCGGAAGGGGACGTGGCTAAAAAAGTTAAGGGACAAATTTGAGAAAGTAGGTTTACGGTAAATATTTATATTATGATTTGATGAGGTTTTTGTAATAAGCATTTCGAGAAAAGGGAGGGCATTATTAACTTCTTCTTCTTAGTAAATTTGATGTTGGGTAGTTGATTGTTAAGAAAATTTAGGAAAGGTGTGGTTTGGTGTTTATTGGTGAATAATAGGAAAGTATCGTCCATATATTTTTTATAGTGGATAGGTTTAGAATTAAGAGGGGTGTTATTTAACCAAAACACCTTTATGAACTTTTCTAAATCCGAATTTAAAGAACTTTTAAATCTGGCAACCTCCGACACGTACTTCTTTTTCAACCAACAACTTTACCTACAATCAGACTCCCTAGCCATGGGCTCACCCCTTAGCGCAATCTTAGCTAATTCTTATCTAAAATATCACGAATCCATCTGGTTAAATAACACCCCTCTTAATTTTAAACCTATCCACTATAAAAGATATATATATAGGGTGGTTAAATTTTAAGGGCCGATGTTGATTTTGAATACAACACAAATTACTTTACATTGTGTATCTTTCCATGGTTCAAATTGAGTAAGTCTGAAATTGAAAAAAGTCAAATGAAATGCAGTAAAAAACTTGACGTTTAGGTGTGGTTCACATTCAACATCGGCCCATACAATTTAACCACCCTATATATATATATATATATATATATATATATATATATATATATATATATATATATATATATATATATATATATATATATATATATATATATATATATATATAAATTTGTTTTAACAGGATTTCAATTAGGTCTCAAATAATCAGAAATTTTAAGGAGATCCCAGAACGAGTTTGAGTTCTTACTGATGTTTCTCCTGTAGAAGTCGAAGCAGAAATTACTGAATTCTAAACAGAAAAAAAAGACGGCACGATTTCCGTGTTTGCATCCGTCTTTGACGGAATACTTTTAAAGGTATTATAAAAGGTAAGTCGGGAAAACCCAACATCCATTATTATTAAATATATTAAAAACAGATGGATCTGAAAATCATTTTTACTTTTCAAAACTCGTCTCAAATTCTTAAAATATTTTAAATAAATAAAAAGGCTGAAACTTATTCATAAAAGAGCTTCACATTTCACTCTGAAATCAATTCAATTAATTATTTTGCCTCAAAAGCCAATCAAACCATTTTCCAAATTCAATTATTATTATCAAAAAATTTTCAAATGCTGTTGGAAAAACACACTCAGTTGTTAATATTATTATTAATTATTATTATTATTAATTATTATTATTATTATTATTATTATTATTATTATTATTATTATTATTATTATTATTATTATTATTATTATTATTATTTTTATTATTATTATTATTACATCCTTCTTTCTTTTCTTATTGATCTGACCCATTTCCCGATATTATTAATCCAACCTCTAAGGATGCTCGTTCATTAAATATTAGTGTCCAATAAGGCAACTACATTTGTTATAATAACAATAATAATAAAAATAATAATAATAAAAATAATAATAATGAATAAATAATAATAAAAATTATAATTATAATCGTATACTGGAACAAGAGACAACCACCCCCTTCTTGAATAGGGCTCTGCCCGTGAGCGGTGGTGGTGTGTAA
>SEYY01000377.1:17500-35000 GCA_009176605.1 Armadillidium nasatum
TTTGTTATTATCATTACTATAACCGTCTTCTTTTCTACTTTATGTATTATTATTATTATTATTGTTTGTGATATTAAATATATCATATTTGTGTTTTCATGGTTATTAAAATAAATTGATGAACTATTTATCGACTAAACTTTGGGGCTCAATGGAAACAATGTGGATCCCCTTAGAAGTCCCTTTTCAGGGAAATGTACAGCTAACATAGTATTAATATTGTATTTAGTATTATAGGACCGACTTAAACATTGTAAAATTGTAATTGTACTTTTCTGAATAAAAAATATAGAAATATAGAAATTATTATTATTATTGTAATTAGTCAGTTATTAATATAATAATATTAATATTAATAATAAATTATTATTATTATTATTATATATCTAGAAAGAGAATATATAAAATTATGGATGCTTTGCTCTCATCCTGTTAATATAATGTTTTATTACTAAAGCTTCAGACAATTAAGAATTATTTCCTCCCCAGAGTTTATTTCTTAAAGGGAATATATATATATATATATATATATATATATATATATATATATATATATATATATATATATATATATATATATATATATATATATATATATATATATATATATATATATATATATATATATATATATATATGTATATGATGAAATGTTTGTATTTTGAAAGGATCTGAAAACACATAATTTTCATTTTTTGTTAATAATAATAATAATTAATTATTATTATTATTATTATTATTATTATTATTATTATTATTATTATTATTATTATTTCCCATTTTATTTAAGAGAAAAAAAAGGGAAGCAAATAAAGTTGGCTTAAAAAAAAAAAAAAAAAAAAAAAAAAAAAAAAAAAAAAAAAAAAAAAAAAAAAGTCACCAATTTTTAGGCAGAAACTTTTGAGTAGCGAAACACTCTTCCTCCTCTTCGTCTTCCTCCTACTCCACTTCCTCCTTCTGTCCTTCTGAAGTAATAAAGAGCAGTTTCTTATTTAATCCTTTTTCTATTAAAACTCGGTTCCCTTCATTCCTTTCCGACATTCTTTTAATCGCAAAAGCCTTGGGAGAAAGTCCTCCGACTTCACTCGTCGACAAGGAGGAGGAGGAGGGGGGGTTGGGTCGGCCTTTCTCGAGACAATAAACTTGGGTCTTTTAATATGTCTCATGAAAAGACTTTGTGTAAATATTGGTTGAAAGGAAGACGTCCAATTACCGTAACGTTCGACAGTGACCAAGGAATTATTTGGACCATGTTAATAAAATTCGTTTTTCGATTTTATCTACAATCAAAGATAAGAATTTTTAACAAAACAAGTTATTGTTTTTATCATTTCAATTAATTACTTTGTGAAAATAAATATAAATAGCTTTTATTAATTAACTTGGCAAGAACAAAAAAAAATAAAAAAATACACACACATATATAAGCAAACGCGAGCGAGCGCACACACACATGCATACATTTAATATTAACACAGTAAGACTTTTAGGTCTACCCAAAGTTTACCCAATAAGCTTATAAACATTTTAGGAATATTCTTATTTAATTTTAAAATATATGACAATTAATAACAAGTATTTTACATATATTTTTCCTATACTTTTAAGTATAAAAGAGTGAAACTTCCACATGAACACCAACCAAAGAAGTAAAATCAAAATACATTCCAAAATAAAAGTCTGACATAAAATACCCCAACACATAATTTTGATTTGAGAGGAGTGATAGACGGATGACGGTCACAACCTAGAAAGCTAAAAGATTGTTTTTCAAAATGAAAAGAGTATTATTAATTGAGGTTGAGTTTTCAATATAAGAGTGGATGGGTAAGGAAGTGACAGAATAATCCTTTATGAACTAGAAAGAGGGTTGAGGATATAACAGAACCCTTGGAGAACATCATTATTAATTGATGCAAAGGATAAAAAGTAATCGTCTACAACACATGCAAAAGAAATAAATGAAAGAAAACCATAGATAAGGTTGCAAAGAGGAGGGCAGACATAGAATATGTAAAGATTGCATATAAAAACGTTGTGCCAGACTTTATTGAATGCGTTAAAGGTACACAGAGCCACGAGTAAAACCTCATCGGAATTCCAAAGAGCAGAAATCAAAGGGTCAAAGAGAGGGAAAAAGATCATCAGTCCAAAGTCCCTTACGGAAGTCATATTGGCGATATGAGATAAAATAGGTCAATTAAGAAATTTCGTATCACCCAAATTGTAATACTGAATAGATTCGAAAACTGTGAAAATAACAGAGAACATTGACAGGACCAAATAAGACGATTGTTTGAGAGGAGTTCATTTTTGTTATGAGTGGTTGAATGAGAAAATGCTTTTAGCTAGAAGGAAAGGTGAAAGAAAGTTAACAGTTAAAGACGAAACATTTTACCATGGCAGATTGCTGGCTAGGAAACACAAGTTTTGAAGATTAAAGAAAGAATTACGCTACAATCATGTTTTCACATTCATGTTCAGATTTAGCAAAATTCATACCTTTGAAGGAAATTAGTGTTAGGAATAAGTAAACAGAAAGAAAACGGAAAAAAGAGGAATACAACCACAATCATGTGAAAACGAAAAGCCATAGGTTTAACCAAATGTTTTATCTTTGCGAGTAAATATACGACAGTTGCGGAACAATCGGAAAGAAATTACCGTTGAATATTTATTTTGTTGTTTCTATTGAATAAGTGGTTAACTAGTAAAAATATAGGAATAATAAAGCGAATTGATCAGATAGAACAAAAAAAAAAAAAAAAAAAACGTTAATATCGAAGTTAATAACTTTTGAGTAAAAGTAGTTATTTCACATTATATTGGAAAAGTGATAATGAATTAGAGAAATTATATTTGACAAGATTCAGACGCTGCATTGCAAAATTTATCGTGTAACACTTGATAGAAAGATATTTTATGAATTCTTTTGTTTAGATAATATTTTCCTTACGTTGCATATTGAGTGCGAAAAATGATTTTATAATGTTATTTAGAAACATTAGGTGGTTATTTAATAGATTGTATTACAAAAGCATGTGCTAAAGGATACAAAAATTTTAATTTTGAGGTTATTTATTAATTTACAATAGTATTATGAGAAAGTCCTAAGCAGTCAATACTCTCGAGTTCTTGCGGTTGGAATTTTAACATATGTGCGTTAGAGTAAATCCTATTGGAATATAGTATTTTAAAATAGTATTTTATTTTAATAAAAAAAAAAATTTCCTAACTTATTCGGAACCATGGAGCATATAATTATGTTTGTTACGTTTATTCATTTACTTGTGTAAGTTATAGAGTTTATTGTCATTATGCTTATCTATTGTGTTTTGGGAAAGATCTGTTACGAATTTAAAATTTAAAGTTGTTTTTCTATCTGTGATTATAGAAAAGAAAGGTAGAGTAAAAATATAACATGATTAATTTTGAGTAAGAAACTTACTGTCGTTTTAGATCATATTGCTATAAAATGAAAGAAAGAAAAGAGTAGTTCTTCTACTTAAAACGGTATTACATATTTTATCAAAAGAAAAAGTTATTCATTATTTTTCTCTTTTATAAACATTCCTGGAAATGAAGTTCCTTTTTCTTGACTGAAATCAAAAAATAATCATTTGTATGAAAGAATAGATTCGAAGAATTAGACTTAAGAATAATAGAATTAAGATTAAATTGACGGAAATATTTTATTAAATATTAAGATGAAAACGGCATTAAAATAAAAGACCTGGATTTTGATTTGAAAAGAAGATAGTTTTGAATAATTGAGGGGAGGGAGGGAGGGAGGGAGAGGAGAGAGAGAGAGAGAGAGAGAGAGAGAGAGAGAGAGAGAGAGAGAGAGAGAGAGAGAGAGAGAGAGAGAGAGAGAGAGAGAGAGAGAGAGAGAGAGAGAGAGAGAAGAGAGAGAGAGAGGGAGAGGAGAGAGAGAGAGAGAGAGAGAGAGAGAGAGAGAGAGAGAGAGAGAGAGAGAGAGAGAGAGAGAGAGAGAGAGAGAGAGAGAGAGAGAGAGAGAGGAGGGAGAGGAGAGAGGAGGAAGAGAGAGAGGAGAGAGAGAGAGAAGAGAGAGAGAGGAGGAGAGGGAGGGAAGGAGAGAGAGAGAGGGAGGGAAGGAGAGAGAGAGAGGGAGGGAAGGAGAGAGGGATAGGGAGGGAATTAGAGAGAGAGAGAGGAAAAATTTCCTATTTTTTATGCTTAATTCGAAATAGGAACGAAAATAAAATTACAATGATTAAAGAAAGCAAATAATAATGAGTCAATGAGTGGCATATTCCCATTTTTATAAACTCTCTATTCAATGAAGCTTTAGACTTTAATTCACATTCATTAAAGAAGTTCTTGTATGAACTTTAACATATATATGAATAAACTTATGTTTGCTCTAAATTGAAAATTTTCCAAGTCAAGAGAGGCGTGTATAATATCAATATTTTATATTTTTTTAAAAATATTTTTATCCTAAAGATCCTAATTTGTAATTTATAAACGATGCCTTAAAAAGCCATGTCAGCTTCACCAACTTAGTATATTTTGTTCATTGTACATTATAATTTTTTAAATGTTTTTATTTGCTCGATAATATACAGTAGATAATTTAAGAAGAATTATGCTTTTTTTTTTCAATATCATTTTCTTAAGAAAATTGATGATTTATTTTTAATTTTATTGCGATTTTTATTGTTCTGTTGGCATCAGTGATTTATTACGTCTGCATATAAATAAAATCAGAAAACTGTAATTAATGTCTTTCTTAAATCATATAAGGATGGATATTTATAGGTTTTTAACTATTTTCTTTGATTTCTATACTTTGATGTGTTTAAAATATTTTATTAAAAAAATAAAAAAAAAGAGTTCTAAATATTTTTCTATTAAAAAAAAAATAATTTAAGGTATTTTTTTTTTTTTTTACAATTAATATTTCCAGATTTTTAGCTTAAAACTTTATTTGATTGATTAATATACTTGCTTAATAATAGAACATGAAACAGAAGAAATATGAGCCAAATTTTCGGCATAAGAAGAAATAGAATGAAATTTATTTTTAAAAATTAAAAAGTAGTTTCAGCTTTTAGTAAATTTGAGGTCGTCTTCTCTCGAGTATTCAGCTGATATTTTATTGAAGGAACTCAGTTGAGGAATTATGGAATAATCCGTTTGGGGGAAGCTGACCTTCGGACTGACCTGATTACAAACTGACCTCAGTTTGTAATTTTAGTCACAGAACTCAGTCTTAAGGTTCTGTCTAATAAGATTCTACAGTTGGTAAGTTCTTATATTTGCAGTGTGGCAGATAGCTTGAGTAATTCATTATTGAGCTGATACACGAAAGGGAGTTTCCAATTGGCAATCTTCGTCAGTGTTATAAGTGTATAGTATTTATTTATGTAGCAAAAAAACTTGGATTTTAACGTTATTCCGATAATGGCTAACTTTTTAATTATTCAAATATTTAATAAATTATTTACCTTTCAGTTTTTCTCTTTTGTTTAATGTGCTCTTTTATTAATTAATCTGCTCGATAAATCTAAAATCTCATAATATATATATATATATATATATATATATATATATATATATATATATATATATATATATATATATATATATATATATATATATATATATATATATATATATATATATATATATAAACAAAGGAGACGTAAATTGCTACTAAAATATTAGAAAAAGGCCAATAAGAATTTTGAAAAATCTTGACTTTGATCATAATTATAGATTTCGTAAGAATAATTTTTAATCTGACGTGAACACATCTTCCTTGTAGTCCACGATTCCCTCTCACAAATTAACTTTACAGAATACTAATAACTTGCTGAAACAAGTTTATAGACAAGTATGTGTGTGTGTGTGTATGTGTGTGTGTGTGTGTGTGTGTGTGTGTGTGTGTGTGTGTGAGAGAGAGAGAGAGAGATAACCCTTCCTTATTGTTTATAATTTCACTTTAGCGATGAATTATTTTTCAATTTCTTTTGGTGATCTGAGGAGATAACTGAGTTTATCTTAAAAATGTTTTTTTTCATTACCCCCAAAATGAAACTCTTTTAATCTCTCAAAAATTAAAAAAGAAAATGTTACAAAACGGAGTTTCTCTTTTATTTATTATATAAAGAGCTCATTTTATTATTATAATTGAGACTAGAATTTCTAGACGAGACTCAATACATTTTTAACCTGAGGTATCAAGGGAATCACTACATATTAAGTCGGATTAAAAAAAACGCTTCCATTTATATATATATATATATATATATATATATATATATATATATATATATATATATATATATATATATATATATATATATATATATATATATATATATATATATATATATATATATATATATATAATTTTGATAGCCACTGTGATAAACCGTGGAATCATTTTTTATAATTTTGAAAACTGCTTTTCGGGGAATCGAACCCGGGTCCAAAAGATGGAAGTCCATAGTGCTAACCACTACTCCACTGATGGTTCAAAAGGAAATCATCCAGAACTTCTACTGACATAGCGCCTAGTGAGAGAGCTCCTTCAAGACTAGGCGCTATGTCAGTAGAAGTTCTGGATGATTTCCTTTTGAACCATCAGTGGAGTAGTGGTTAGCACTAGGGACTTCCATCTTTTGGACCCGGGTTCGATTCCCCGAAAAGCAGTTTTCAAAATTATAAAAAATGATTCCACGGTTTATCACAGTGGCTATCAAAATTATAACATCTGCACTGCGGTATAAATCGGGGACAGATCCTTGGCCAAGCTAACCCTACGCCCAAGTTGTGGTCGGGGAAGTCTTGAAGGAGCTCTCTCACTAGGCGCTATGTCAGTAGAAGTTCTGGATGATTTCCTTTTGAACCATCAGTGGAGTAGTGGTTAGCACTATGGACTTCCATCTTTTGGACCCGGGTTCGATTCCCCGAAAAGCAGTTTTCAAAATTATATATATATATATATATATATATATATATATATATATATATATATATATATATATATATATATATATATATATATATATATATATATATATATATATATATATATGGAAGCCGTTTTTTAACCAGAATTAATATTTATTGACTCCCTAGAATCCGTGTATATATATATATATATATATATATATATATATATATATATATATATATATATATATATATATATATATATATATATATATATATATATATATATATATATATATATATATATATATATCTATATATATATATACTACTACGAGAAGTCAGGAGTGGAGTTTAAAGGACAAATAAACTCGAAGAGAAAATATGTCTAGTAATATTTTAACTCATTTACACACTAATATGAAAATCTTCAACTCTTTTCGCAAATATAAATATCTGATACGATATAAATAAAATAAAATTCATTTACATATATGAATATTCTCTAAAAAATAAATTCATTCACACACACACACACACACACACACACATATATATATATATATATAATATATATATATATATATATATATATATATATATATATATATATATATATATATATATATATATATATATATATATATATATATATATATATATGGAAAAGTAAATTGGCTCTCTCAATCGATTGGTCAATTACTGTTATGTAGTTCATATTGTTAATATATATTACATAATTTAAATCACTTCAGTTATTCTCTTGTTAATAGTTAACATGTTGATAGAATTACTGAATCAGCAAGACTTAAAGGTTTAATTAAATTACTTCACAGTTTGTTTACATAAGAATTGAAGTTTAACAATCTGCTAAATGCTTGAATGAAATATTGAAAACGAAAAGCAATTGTTAAATAATAATTTCTAACATCCTTACATTAAGATTATATCAGTAGAATCTCACATAATTTTTTTTTTTTTTTCTTTTAAGTTTGAAGAAATTGTTTTGGTTATTAACTCAATGATTATCTCAAATTAAAACTATGAATTTATTTTTATATCCAAAGCAAAGACAAGAAGTAATTTCAATAAAATGAAATGTTAAAGAAATGAGGGAAGGAAAGATTTTCAATGTGTTAAGAAAAACAAATATTTGTTTCTGTCATCTGTCTTCTAGATCCGTTTCTAGATTCAAACTGAGATATCAGAAAGCAGAAATGGAAACAGAAACAAAGAAAGTAACATTAGACACGTTATTTTGATAGATGCAGAAAGTTTGGAGTCTATAGAAGGGATTAAACATAAGACACTTTAGCTAACACTCTTGATTATTAAGAATTTGCAAGTTTATTTTAAATTTATTTGACAAATTAGATCTTTATATAAGAATGAACAATGAGGGACTGACTACTAAAACCACAAACAAATAATCACGAAAAGAAAAGAGAAAGAATAAATTTTACTTGCACTACAGAATTATAAGATTATTTTAATTTATAATTACAGAGAAATAATGACATCATTAGAGTGGTGAAAAAAATTTCAAAAGAAACATTACCTTCCTTTAGAAAATTATATATTTAAATGCAATCAGATATTGCTATTAAAATGAGGGAAACTTTTGAACATGGGTATTATGTGGTATTCTGAAAGAAGTAAAATTGTAAAAAAATTGAAATTTTGTCTTCTTAAATTTGAATTAAGTATTGAAATTAAAATTACTTTCATTAAAGCATGCTTTAGTTCAATTTTTGTAAAGAAAATTTGTTTTATTGTTAGAGAGAAGATCTTTTTCTTTTCTTTTTTCAGCATGAAAAATTTCAGTATTTCTTTGTTCAATAAGTTTTATTTAATTTTCTTTCTTATATATTTTTTGAACCAAATACGAATAATATAGAGTGAGGGAAGGAAATTTTGCTCAAAATTTTTAGTATAAAAATCTAAATTTGGTGAAATTTCATTCCAAGTCTAAGCTAACTGAACATTTTTTGAAAGAGATAAGCTGTATTAAATATACATGAATGGCCGATTTTGAAACGTTTATCAGCCAAAAAAGTCAACATGGACAATTACTCATTATCACATGCTTAATCAGTTCATCTTTAATATATATATATATATATATATATATATATATATATATATATATATATATATATATATATATATATATATATATATATATATATATATATATATATATATATATATATATATATATATATATATATATATTGGTAGTGGCAAGGAAAGAAATCGAATGAATTCTGGATCCAATTTTGTAGGAAGCAAATTACAAATAGTTGTCGAACATTAAAAAAAGCTGAAATCCCACAAATGACACGCGTTAACATCAACAAAATTAAAAGAGGAAATAATATATTAGAAACCAAATACGAGAAGAAGAAGAAGAAGAAGAAGAAGAAGAAGAAGAAGAAGAAGAAGAAGAAGAAGAAGAAGAAGAAGAAGAAGAAGAAGAAGAAGAAAAGAAGAAGAAGAGAAGAAGAAGAAGAAGAAGAAGAAGAAGAAGAAGAAGAAGAAGAAGAAGAAGAAGAAGAAGAAGAAGAAGAAGAAGAAGAAGAAGAAGAAGAAGAAGAAAGAAGAAGAAGAAGAAGAAGAAGAAGAAGAAAGAAGAAGAAGAAGAAGAAGAAGAAGAAGAAGAAGAAGAAGAAGAAGAAGAAGAAGAAGAAGAAGAAGAAGAAGAAGAAGAAGAAGAAGAAGAAGAAGAAGAAGAAGAAGAAGAAGAAGAAGAAGAAGAAGAAGAAGAAGAAGAAGAAGAAGAAGAAGAAGAAGAAGAAGAAGAAGAAGAAATGTTAAATTTTTCGAATCTCGTAATCTCTAGAAAAGTAATTTTGGAATGTAATTTAATGTAATTGTAATTGTTAATGGAAATCCATTTATTGTTAAGTCATTGTTTCGACTCCATCTTAAGTAACTTCACAACATATGTACAAGAGCAACACATTACACACACACTATCTCTCTCTCTCTCTCTCTCTCTCTATATATATATATATATATATATATATATATATATATATATATATATATATATATATATATATATATATATATATATATATATATATATAATATATATATATATATATATATATATATATATATATGTACCGATAAGTAAGTTGTTCAGTATCGATTAGTCGGCCAAAATTTAAGAGACGAATATCGATTATTCTGCAAATTATCGTTTATATTAAAAATAAAATGAAAACCAATATATTGTTCACCAATCTCAAATATCACATGTTAGCACAGACGAAAGAATTAAATTGAGGGTGAATAAACAGTGAAAATGGAAGAGAATTCCACCGAACAAAAATGGCTGTAAAGAAAGTAACGCCACAGGGGACAAGCATGGAATTGCAAATGTTCACACAAAATTTATGGACACTGCACCCCTTCTGCTACGAGGGTCTCCTGGTGGTGATGATATACGAGTAAACAGTTCCTTCGAGAAATTGCTATTTTGTACCTACAGAAGAGATAGAACATCATCATCATCACGTCGCACTTACAAACGATCATTCAGAGTGAGTAGTGGCGCCGACCGAAGAATTCAATCGAATTCTAACAAAGAAAGCACTACTTCCTTCTTCCAAGTAGTTGCAGGACATTGGGAAAATTTCCCAGACAACAGAAAATCAACATTACTGGTACAAATCAGACAAGAAGAAGTTATTTTCACTTATGAAAAATCCACAAAAAGCAATACAAAGTCTTACAGGAGTGGGATATGGAAATATGTGACGAGGGTAAAAACTTTTGAGGTTCTTGGGAAGATCTTCTAATTGGACAATTCGAAAAATGTTTTATGAGAAATTTTTTTTACTATCTTAGTAACAAATTTAAAGGGTGGAAGTAAGAAATTCTATATAAAAAAAAAAAAATATATATATATATATATATATATATATATATATATATATATATATATATATATATATATATATATATATATATATATATATATATATATATATATATATATATATATATATATATATATATATAAAATTTTTTTTTTTTTTTTTTTTTTTTTTTTTTTTTTTTTTTTTTTTTTTTTTTTTTTTTTTTTTTTTTTTTTTTTTTAATATTATATATATATATAATATATATATATATATATATATATTATATATATATATATATATATATATATATATATATTATATATATATATATATATATATATATATATATATATATATATATATATGTCAGGAAAGTGTTCTTTAGTTATTTTGAAATGATTATAGAATAAATATTGCATATTTTGGGCCCATTTTCAACTAAGCACCAATTTTTAAATAAACACGTCCCTAAAAACAAATAAAAAATCTAACCGTCTTGGAATGTCGAAAGACTTCAAATATTTTCGTAAATCAAAAATGGATTGAATAAAAAAAAAATAGCAATATTATGAACAAAGTCAGAAAACACACAATAGCTAAAATATGCTTTGTCGCTAATTATTATAGGGTAATATATATTTAAATATTTAGCTATTGGCGTGTTAATGTACTAAAATTAACTTAAAATTACATAAAATCAGCTCGTTTCTTTTTTTTTTTTTTTAAAGCCCACTTTCAACTCGTATCCCGATTGTAAACCAAATTGTCGTTCTTACTCTTTAAATCAAGACACTTAAATATTATTCATCCTGCAAACCTTTACGACAATCAGAATTGTTTCCAAATGCTTAACTTCAAGCAAAAGGAAGTAAAATTTAAAAGACAAGCAAAAGTCTTCTATAAAAAAGTTTGAGTTCAGAGTATTGTAGTTTCAAATTGTTTAAAACAGAAGACAAAATAATTGCATTCATGCGCAAATCAGGCATACGCAATCCCGTTCGCAATGTGTCTTATTTAAACTAAAATTACAGTTACAATAGTAGTAAGGGACTCACTTTCGAGAGGTGCCAGATTTAACTACTTTTCGAAAAATCTGGCATCCTAAGCCAAACGGGATTTTGATTTGCAATCCAAATCACTCCGCTTAAATTGACCTCACGCTCTTTCCTGACACCATTTTGGGGGTTCAACCCATTGAAATTGGCCTCAAGTCTGGGGAAGGGGCCCCCACGGGGCCCCGAGAACCCCCCAAAAATGGTATCAGGAAGTTGCCTGAGTTTGCAAAATCGCTGCGTTCACCTCACTTTCTTTCCTGACCATTTTCTTTGCGGTTCAGTCAGTCTGAAATTGGCTCGAACTTGGGGGTCTGGGGGTCCGCGGGCCCGAGTGGGTCCGTGAACAGACAAAGAAAATGTCAGGAAGGACCCTGAGAATGCAGGATTGCACGCAAATGCAGAAAAGACCGTTAGGGACAGGTTGCCAGATTTTTCGAAAAGTAGCTAAATCTGGCACCCCTCAAAAATGCGTCCCTTACTACTTACAATAAAATTCGGCTAAAGTAAAATCTTACAATAATATATAGCGTAAAGATTATCAGTACGAATCAGATTATCAGTGCAATTAATATTGTGGCGCAACGGTAGGCAGTTTGATCTGTATAGCAAACATGGAAATTCGCATATATATATATATATATATATATATATATATATATATATATATATATATATATATATATATATATATATATATATATATATATATATATATATATATATATAAATATATGAATAAGACTGAGATTTTTTCAGAGAGAGATAGAGAAGAGAGAGAAGAGAGAAGAAGATGAGAGAGCCAGGATTCGAAACCACTGACAACAGCGTCGCCGATACAAAGTGTACATAAGGAAAGGCAGCGTAGCTCAGTGGTGGAGCCTTATGTACACTATCTAACAACGACGCTGTTGTCAGTGGTTTCGAAATCCTGGCGTACTCTCTCTCTCTCTCTCTCTCTCTCTCTCTCTCTCTCTCTCTCTCTATATATTATATATATATATATATATATATATATATATATATATATATATATATATATATATATATATATATATATATATATATATATATATATATATATATATTCTCTCTGTTGCTCCTGTAAGCCAGGAGCATCCCAGCAAAATGTCATGTAGCCCCAGTAGATGTTCCAAGCACCCTCCAATATATATATATATATATATATATATATATATATATAATATAATATATATATATATATATATATATATTATATATATATATATATATATATATTATATATATTAATATGCCTTTCTGGCATTTTGCAAAAAATGTCAACTCTAACTTTGCTTCTTCCTCTTTCCCTCCTCTAGTATCTTCTGACGGTTCAACTGCCGTTTTGAATTCCTCTAAAGCTAAACTCTTTGCTCAAACCTTTGCCTTAAATTCAACCTTAGAAGATTCCGGAGCTGTTCTTCCTCCTTCAACCCCCTCCAACTAATTTATGCCTAACATTGTAATTTCTTCTAAAGACGTTACTTCTGCTCTCTCTGAACTTAACACTGATGGTATCCTTCCTGTGATTCTCAAAACTTGCGCTTCCGAGCTTGTACCCTGCCTTGGTAAACTATTTCGTCTATGACTTTGCACTTCAACCTTCCCTTCTTGCTGGAAACGTGCGCTCATTCAGCCTGTGCCGAAGAAGGGGGACCCTTCTCAACCCTGTAACTATCGTCCAATTTCTTTAACCTCCGTTCTTTCTCAAGCTTTCGAATCTATCCTTAACAGGAAGATTTGGAAACATCTCAATTCTTCTAATCTTATCTCTGATCGCCAGTATGGGTTTCGTAAGAAACGCTCTACTGGAGATCTTCTTTCCCTTCTCTCTGACTCTTGGTCCTCCGCTCTTCGGCATTTCGGTGAATCTTTTGCTGTGGCGCTGGACATATCGAAGGCTTTCGACAGAGTCTGGCACAAAGCTTTGATTTCCAAACTTCCCTCTTTCGGAAATATTCTTCTCTCTGATTTCCTTTCTGATCGTTCTATAGCAGCTGTTGTAGACGGCCACCGTTCATCCTATAAATCTATAAATAGTGGTGTTCCTCAAGGATCTGTCCTATCCCCAACACTTTTTCTGCTTTTCATTAATGACATTCTCTCTATTACTTCCTCTCCTTTCCACTCCTATGCTGATGAATCCACCCTTCATTACTCTTTTCATTTTGAAAGGCGCCCCTCCCAGCAACAGTTAATAGAAGCAAGGAGAGTGGCCTTGGAGCAACTAACCTCTGATCTATCTCTCATTTCAAATTGGGGCAGAGAAAACATGGTCGTTTTCAATGCCTCAAAAACTCAATTCTTCCATCTCTCTACTCGACACAATCTTCCACACAACTACGATATCTTCTTCGAAAACACGCAACTCAAACCTTCATCTCTCCTTAATATTCTAGGTGTTTTTTTTTCTCGTGATCTTTCTTGGAAAGATCACATTACCTCTCTTTTTAAACAAGCTCCTAAGAGGTTGGGTGTTCTGAGCCGCCTTCAGTATTTCTTCACACCACCCCAGTTGATTGTTCTGTATAGGGGTGTTATTCGCCCTTGTATGGAGTATGCGTCACACATCTGGGGTGGTTCCACTCATACAGCTCTCCTGGAAAAGGTGGAGTCTAGAGCTTTTCGTCTTATCAACTCTCCTGCTATCACTAATTCTCTCCAATCTCTTTCTGCCCGTCGAAATGTTGCGTCAATCTCTCTTTACTATCGCTATTACAATGTACACTGCTCTTCTGAACTCTCTCATCGCATACCTCCTCCACTGAGAAGGGTTCGTGCGACTTGTCTTTCTACACAGTCTCATCCTTTCTCTGTCCAACTCTCCGACCCCAGACTTAACCGATATACTCAATCTTACATGTACTCTACTGGTAAGGTCTGGAACACACTTCCTTCATCCATTTTTCCAGCTTCCTATGACTTATGCACCTTCAAACGCCATGTATCAGGTCATGTCGGCATTTAATTTGACCATGTTCCCGACTTTCCCCCTAACTCTGGTGGAATATTGGTAGGCCTCTGGCCTTTGCCCACCAGAGGTGAAATAAAAAAAAAAAAAAAAAAAAAAAAATATATATATATATATATATATATAATATATATATATATATATATATATATATATATATATATATATATATATATATATATATATATATATATATATATATAAGTAGTATTGCAAATCAAAATCCCGTTTGGCTTAGGTTGCCAGATTTTTCGAAAAGTAGCTAAATCTGGCACCCCCCGGAAAGTGCGTACCTTATATATATATATATATATATATATATATATATATATATATATATATATATTATATATTATATTAATTATATATATATATATATATATATATATATATAATATATATATATATATATATTCTTAGGAATATCATATCAGACAGACATTTTGAGATCACGAAGTATATTTGAGATTCGTTTATCTATTACAGTACGTAGCATGAAGTGATAATTGTAAAAAACGTAAAATAAAAACAGTTTTATTATTTTTATAATTTATCAACACTTGCCACATTTTAAATATAATAGGAAATATTAAACTACTGTTAGGTTTACTATAATTAGCTAAATCTAAAAAAATTTATTTCGCTTCGGCTAGTAAAATGGTTACAGAAAACATCACTTATGCATATCATATACACACAATATATATAGTGCCCTTTTTAAAAGTTGCCCAAAAATATAAAAAACGTTTTCTTTAAAAAAGAAGTATTTTACAGCATTAACTTGTGAAATGTGTTAATATTGTTTTAAATAAGAAAAACAGTTAAAACCTTGTAATAAATAAAAATAAAGTTTCTTTTTGTTATAAAAGTAATTATTATTTATGTATAAAAATTTAAACTATTATTGCAAAAAGAAAAACATTTAAAATACAATGTAAATTGTAAACTATTGCTGCCCCAAATTGTTAATGCACTTTCCCTCCAAATTTTACTTTATGTTGCCGCCAAAAGAAATAATTTTTTGCAGCCAAACTTTAAGGTAAAACCATTATAAAAACTATTATAAAATGTAAAATATATTTATTTTATATTATATTGTATTGTATTTTCAATTAAAAAATGTTAATGTTCAAAAATTCAATTTTAATGTATTTTAATATGTAATATTTAAAAATATTATAAAACAATATTTTTTACTCTAAATATATAAAATTTTGTACATTATTTCAAAATGAATTTGTAAAACTTTAATAATAGTTACTTTGTAAACCATTTTTGTTAAAATTATCTAAACTAAGAAAATAAAGTGGAAAATTAACTACTTTTCTTACACCTTCCCAATATTGAGATAATTTTTAGAAGGTATAGAAATAAGTAGTCAACATTCACTTTATCCTAGAAGCCGCACCACCAAGAAGAAGATATCCAAAGCCGAGACAAGAAGAAGCCTCCACAACAGCAGAAGGAGACGTCCAAAGCAGAGGTAAGAAGAAGCCGTTCCTACCGTCCCAGAAGAAGAAGTTCCAACGCCTCTGCTCCCGAAAGGAGACCCAGTTTGGCAGACCATTTGCCCTCGACCGTGGTTCCTCCTTTAAAGTGGCCTTCCATCTGAGGCTGCAGACGGTCCGCTGGCCTGAAGAGAAGTGGTGGCTATCACACGCCTACCAGTCGGCATTCCACAAGGGGACATTGAAAACACCCAGCCTCCTGATCCATCCCCCTTCGCGCTACACAAAAGAATAGGGACCTCCTGCACCACATATTTGGTGACTCCTACCTAAATAGGTCCCTACATATATATATATATATATATATATATATATATATATATATATATATATATATATATATATATATATATATATATATATATATATATATATATATATATATATATATAGGAATAGAAGAACCAGAGCTCTATAAAACATTGTTAATATTCGACGTTTCGAGAAAACAATTCTCATCTTCAGGATCTAATAATATAAAATTACTTTAAAATCAGACAATAAAACAAATAACATAAAATAAAATAATGTACAAAATATGGAAAAAATTTTATGGGAACAATTTTTATATATATTAAACATTTAAAAAACACTGCTAAAAAATGGAAATAAATAGCTGCCCAGCTATCTACGTTGGTAGCACCATGCGCCAACTCCACATGCGCACCAGCGAGCATAGGGGAGTATCATCGCGTACTGGTAAAAATATAACTAATCCCTCCCATTCTAGTATCAGAGAACACACCTTAAAACATCAACACCAATTAAATCCATCCAATTTCAAAATAATAACACAAACCAACCACCCATTAGATTTACGTATTTTAGAATCATTTTATATAACCACCCTCAAACCATCATTGAACACAGACAGAACTGCAATAACAACATTAGTGATGTAGTTGAATAATAAAGTTTTTTAGGTGAGATATATTGTTTTGCATTTTAATTAGTTTATTTCCTTTTTTTAGCAGTGTTTTTTAAATGTTTAATATATATAAAAATTGTTCCCATAAAATTTTTTCCATTATTTTATTTTATGTTATTTGTTTCATTGTCTGATTTTAAAGTAATTTTATATTATTAGATCCTGAAGATGAGAATTGTTTTCTCGAAACGTCGAATATTAAAATGTTTTATAGAGCTCTGGTT
>SEYY01000377.1:40000-47500 GCA_009176605.1 Armadillidium nasatum
TATAAGTTTATTAAAAGCTAAAAATAGGCTTATTAGAGTTCAGTAGTTTTAAATATCTTATATTAACACTTTAATAATAATAATAATAATAATAATAATAATAATAATAATAATAATAATAATAATAATAATAATAATAATATCTGCTTTAGCCTTAATAACGATATACGTTTTCTTTCTCTCTAAATATACTGTAGATTTGAAGCTTTTTATTTTATTTTTTAAATATTCTTCCATGAATAAATTGATATTAAATTAAAGGTATATTAACATATTTCCTGAAGCATTTCGTCCTCAAACTTGGGACATCTTCAGAGAACAAATTTTGGAAAGGAAATAATTTTGAATTGATATAATAAAATTGAGAATTATATTTCTTAAATATGACATTAAATTTTATGTTAATATCGGGTTTTGATCTTTTATTTTTGAATTTTTGAATTTCAAATGAAGAATAGAAAAGATTTGACGGTCATAAATAAATTAAGGAAAAATATCTTCAGAGGAAAAATGTTCAAATTTTAGGAAGAAAATGTGCACAGTATAATAATAATAATAATAATAATAATAATAATAATAATAATAATAATAATAATAATAATAATAATAATAATAATAATAATAATAATAAACCTTAAAATAAATAAATAAATAAAATATTTAACCTTAATAATAACATTTCTACCTCTTCCTTTAATTAAGCACCATCACTCATCTTTCCTGCTCAAACCATCATTGGTGGCACGAAATTTCAAACAACGAATTCTCTACTTCTCTTTTATAAGTTAGTCAAAATATAATTGAAATAATGAGAAATTATTTATTCAAGGTAATTTAATAGTTAGTTTGCTAGTTTCTGCTAACACTGATACTATTATTACTGCTACTACTACGGAAACTTATGAGGTTCATGTTCCAGACTGAAATACTAGTAGTGTTGATAGATATTTTTTTTTTCCACTATAAAGATATATTCGAAATAAAAAAAAGGTGAAAATAAAATACTTAAATAAAAAATTTCTTTTAACTGATGAAGTATGAAATCGTTTAATTAATAATTACTTTTCAAATTAGCCAATCAAGTCCGTCATCAAGATTTCAAAGGTACTTGAAAATGCTTTATCCAGTGTTTCCCAATCTGGGTCCACATGGACCCCAGGGGTCTACATGGATCCCAAAGGGACTACAGAAGCTTTGAGGAGATCTAGAATTAGTCTTTACTAACCTACAAATAAATATTTAATTTAGGAATATTACATATGAGTATAGGGGGTTCGCATACGTAAAGTTAGGACTCAAGGGGTCCACATGAAGTCCTCATAAGTAAGGTTAGGACTCAGTGGGTCCACATACGTAAGGTTAGAACTCAGGGGGTCCACAAGCAAAAAAAATGTTGGGAACCCCTGGATTAAAATGTTGAGAAAAATAGTTTAAAGCAAAAAATCAAACGATGGCATAATAGTACACTGCAAAAACTGTCCTAACGAATCATTGGGACAAGTGACAAAAATGTCAATAAAATTTCCAATAGAGAAAGACGTTAAGCAAAAGAAAATCACTTCAAAAATTTATTTTCTAATAAGAAAATAACTGAAAAACTTTGTTGTAACATTTTTGCCATTTGTCCCAACGACTCGTTAGGATAATTTTTGCAGTGATATAGTGATTGACTTACGTGCTTGAAAATGTTTCTCCTAGGCAGAAATTAAATAGAAAGTTCCTCTTCCTGAATAGGGCAATGCCCGTAAGGTGTGAAATTGAAATAATAATAATAATAATAATAATAATAATAATAATAATAATAATAATAATAACAAGAAATGCTCCAATGGTTATTCTCAAAAATTTACAATTTCCGGCGAGTTTACGGCTTGCAGGAGTAATAGTCATGGGCTAATGAGGAGGGGGGGGGGGAATATTCACTACGTACCGTCACCTCTCCCACAGAAATCCCCCTCCCCCCCCAGCTCAACTTACCTATTCTTCGTATTCATGTCTTATGAACTTTTAAGAAGAAGCCTGATATCTGCTGATACTATATCACTACTAGTAATATTAATATTCACTATTAATTAATCTATTGTAATATTTTTATTTATTCAAATTATTAGATATTATTATTATTATTATTATTATTATTATTATTATTACATCCACTAACATTATCCATTCTGAAAACGAACAGAATATCTAATTTACAATGACAGGATTATCATAAGATTTCCTAACTTAATTAGAAATTATCAAAGAAGTCGTAATAAATTGATAATTCTTTATAAAATTTCTAATTATTTTTTAATTTTTAAAGGTGGCGGATTAAATACTTTTAGAAATGATTTTAATCTTTGCAACGCGAAGCTTCTTTTTCTTCTTCTTCACTATTATTATTATTATTATTATTATTATTATTATTATTATTATTATTATTATTATTATATTATTATTATTATTATTAAAATGTATTTTCATAGTTCCAGCGTTAGAAATAATTAAAATATCTAATCTGAAGAGTTTGTTCTTCAATAAAGAAAGTCTAAATCTCGCTCTATAAATATAAAATATAGATGAAATGTTTAGATAAACAAGCAAAATTATATTAATAGAAAAGACCAATCAAATTACTAAGGTTAAAAAACTGCAAAAAATCATCGGTATTTAAGACCGCCACACTTTACTTCTTTCTCTGGAACTAATTCCCAAAATCTTGCGTTTAAAATCAAAAACCAAATAAAATAACCCAAATGATTATCAACATCAAATTACATTTTCCTCTTTTGAAAATTTCAGTAACATAAAAGTAAAAAAATGAAAAATCTTAACCTAAGAGATTGAAAATATTCTACTAAAAAATTCGATATCATGGGCTAAAGATGGGTGGGGGAGGGGTAGGGAAAAATACTCAATTATATATATATATATATATATATATATATATATATATATATATATATATATATATATATATATATATATATATATATATATATATATATATATATATATATATATATATATATATATATATATATATATATATATATATATATAATATATATAAAAAATAAATAAATATATATATATATATATATATATATATATATATATATATATATATATTATATATATATATATATATATATATATATATATATATATATAATATATTTATATCTCCTCCGGTGGGCAAAGCCGGAGGACTACTAAATTCCACCGGAGTTGGAAAAGTCTATACAGGTCGAAGTTGGCCGACGTGTCCAGATATACGGCGTTTGAAAGTATGCAAGTCAAAGGAAGTTGGAAAAACAGATAAAGGGAGTGTGTTCCAGACTTTACCAGTAGAGTATATGTAAGATTGAGCATAGCGGTTAAGTCTGGGGTCCGAGAGTTGGACAGAAAAAGGACGAGACTGTGTAGAAAATCGAGTCGCCCGGGCTCATTACAATGGAGGAGGTATGCGACGAGAGAGTTCAGAAGAGCAGTGTCCGTTGTAATAGCGATAGTATAGAGAGAGTGACGCAACAATTCGATGGGCAGAAAGAGATTGGAGAGAGTTAGTAAGAGCAGGAGAGTTGATGAGACGAAATGCTCTAGACTCCACCTTCTCAAGTAGAACTGTATGAGTGGAGCCACCCCAGATGTGTGAAGCGACTCCATACAGGGGCGAACAACACCCCTATACAGAGCAAGCAACTGGGGTGGCGTGAAGTAATTCTGAAGGCGCCTCAGAACACCCAACCTCTTAGAAGCTTGTTTAGAGAGAGAAGTAATGTGATTTTTCCAAGAAAGATCATGAGAAAAAGAAACACCGAGAATATTAAGAACAGATGAAGGTTTGAGTTGGGTGTATTCGAAGAAGATATCAGAGTTGTGTGGAAGATTGTGTCGAGTGGAGAGACGGAGGAACTGAGTTTTTGAGGCATTGAAAATAACCATGTTTTCTCTGCCCCAATTGGAAATACGTGAAAGATCAGAGGTTAGTTGCTCCAAGGCTACCCTTCTCGAGACTAATAACTGTTGTTGGGATGGACGTCTTTCAAACTGAAAGGAGTAATGAAGTGTGGAGTCATCAGCATAGGAGTGGATAGTAATAGAAAGAAGATCATTAATGAAAAGTAGAAAAAGTGTTGGGGAGAGGACAGAACCCTGAGGAACACCACTGTTAATAGGTTTAAAGGAAGAACGGTGGCCGTCTACAACAGCTGCTATAGAACGACCGGAAAGGAAATTAGAGAGAAGATCACAGAGTGAAGGATAGATACCGAAAGAGGGGAGTTTGAAAATCAAAGCTTTGTGCCAGACCCTATCGAAGGCTTTCGATATGTCTAGCGCTACAGCAAATGGTTCACCGAAATGCCGAAGAGAGAGGACCAAGAGTCAGAGAGAAGGGAAAGAAGATCACCAGTAGAGCGTTTCTTACGAAAGCCATACTGGCGATCAGAGATAAGATTAGAAGAATTGAGATGTTTCCAAATCTTCCTGTTAAGGATAGATTCGAAAACTTTAGAGAGAACGGAGGTCAAAGAAATGGGACGGTAGTTGGAGGGCTGAGAGGGATCCCCCTTCTTCGGCACAGGCTGAATGAGCGCTCGTTTCCAGCAAGAAGGGAAGGTCGAAGTAGAAAAGCAAAGGCGAAATAGTTTACCAAGGCAGGGTGCAAGCTCGGAAGCACAAGTTTTGAGAACCACAGGAGGAATACCATCAGGACCATACGCCTTCTTAGTATTAAGCTCAGAGAGAGCAGAAATAACGTCTTTAGAAGAAATTATAATTTTAGACATAAATGAGTTGGAGGGGGTTGAAGGAGGAGGAATAGCTCCGGAATCGTCAAAGTAAGGTAGAGTTAGAGGCAAAAGTTTGAGCGAAGAGTTCAGCTTTAGAAGAAGGTAAAACGGCAGTTGTGCCGTCAGGAAGATACTAAAGGAGGGAAAGAGGAAGAAGCAAAGTTAGAGTTGACATTTTTTGCAAAACGCCAGAAAGAGCGTGAGGAAGAGGAACCAGAAAGATTATTGCATTTTTTACGGAGAAAAGAGGTTTTTGGTGTTACAAAGGATAGATTTTGCACGATTCCGGAATGAAATATAAGTTGCATGAGTTTCTGGAGTTTGAAGACGACGGTAATCCCTGAAGGCAGCATCCCTGCGGCGGATAGCGTGAGAACAAGTAGAGTTAAACCAAGGTTTGTTGGGTTTAGTAGAAGGGAAAGAAAATGGAATGTACGCCTCCATGCCAGAGAGGATCACCTCGGTAATGCGTTCTGCACACTCCGAGGGACCTCTCCCACGGAAGCAATAATCATTCCATGGGAAATCAAAGAAATACGACCGCAAGTCCGACCAGCTTGCGGCACTGAAATGCCACAAACGTTTCCTTTCAGTAGAAGGGGGTCTTTCCTGCGGAAGACTTGAAGAGATAGAAGAGGATACAGGAGATAAGAAGGTGATCGGAGGAACCCAAAGGAGGAAAGAGTTTAACAGTATAAGGAGAAGGATTAGAAGTTAGAAAAAGGTCTAGAATGTTGGGTTCATCTCCAAGACGATCAGGGATACGAGTAGGGAGCTGCACCAACTGCTCAAGGTCGTTTTGGATAGCGAAATGGAAGGCACGTTCACCAGCTGTATCATGAGAGCTAGAAGAAAGCCATTGGCGGTGGTGAACATTGAAATCACCTGATATGATGATTTCAGAGAAAGGAGAAGAAGAAAGAATGTGCTGTATTTTGGAGTTTAAATAGTCGAAGAATTTAGGATAGTCAGTAGAATTAGGAGATAAATAAACAGAACAAATGAATTTAGTAGTAGAATGGCAAGAGAGCCGAAGCCATAAAGTGGAAAATTCAGAAGACTCCAAATTAGAGACACGAGAACAAACAACATCGTTGCGCACGAATGCAAAACAACCGCCTTTGGCTGAAAATTGAGGATAGAGACAGTATGAGGAAACAGAATAGGGTTTGCTGTCGGAACGCTCGAACATCTGAGTTTCGGTCAAGAATAAGAGGTGAGGTCTAGAAGAAGAGAGGTGATGTTCAACAAAGTGGAAATTGGAATGAAGACCGCGAATGTTGCAGAAATTAATGAAAAAAATAGACCGTGCATCCGGAACAGCCGGCTGCAAATTCCTGGTGGCACCAACCCCATCACCGGAGGCCACCAACTCCCAAGTGGTGATGGGGAAGGGGTGGATGAGGGGCTATCTTTGGAATCCGCCCCTCCTGGATTCTCCGAGGCTAATATATTTGACGCCATAATTAATAAGATTTTTTTTTTGTTGAAGGGATGTGTGAATGAAATGGTGTTCTCCTTGCAGAAGGAAGTGTACATGAGCGCAAACAGGAGCGTACCATTGGGCACCAGGATGAGATTGGAAGTACCCTTAACATCCCGTATTTCCAATGGGGGTAATCTCAACGCCTCGGGGGCGCTACTTCCCTCCCCCGTATATATATATATATATATATATATATATATATATATATATATATATATATATATATATATATATATATATATATATATATATATATATATATATATATATATATATATATATATATATATATAGTGATGGCATCCGCATCCGCATGCGCTGATGCGGAACATCCGCACAAAAAAACATCCGCATCCGCATCCGCATTTTCGAAAATTCAACATCCGCATCCGCATCCGCATCCTCACATTGAAAATTCAACATCCGCATCCGCATCCATTTGCAAAATCATTTCCAAAAATTCATCCGCATCCGCATCCGCACTTCTCCAAAATTCACATCCGCATCCGCATCCGCAAATTAGAAAAATATGACATCCGATCCATCACCAATATATATATATATATATATATATATATATATATATATATATATATATATATATATATATATATATATATATATATATATATATATATATATATATATATATATATATATATATATATATATATATATATATATGCGAATTGTAGATCAAGAGTGAGGGTGAAGAGAGAACTATCGGATTGGTTTAGCATAGGAGTGGGATTGAGGCAGGGGTTTGTAATATCTCCATGTTATTTAATCTATTGATGAATGGTTTACTTAGAAAAATGGAGAGAGAAGGGAAGAGTATTACGTTGAGAAATATGGAGGGTGAATGTGAAGTGAATGTTTTACTTTTTGCAGATGATGCGGCATGTGTTGGTGGCAGAATCTGGAGAAAAGATGAGAATACTTGTGAGAGAGTTTGAAGGGAAATGTGCAAACACGAGATTGAAATTCAATCCAGCGAAGAATAAAGTTATGAGGATTGGAGGTGGGGATGAGGAAATGTGGAATGGAGGAATTGGTTTGTAGAAGTGTGAGAATGGAAACTTGAGGAGGTGAATGAATTCAAATATCTAGTAATGTTGGGTGGAAGGTAAGGGTGGAACGGAAAAAGGAATAAAGAACAGAGTGGTAGAAGGAATGAAAGTATTGGGGGCCTAAGAAAAGTATGGAAGAAAGGAAAAATTTCGAAAGAAATAA
>SEYY01000377.1:50000-57500 GCA_009176605.1 Armadillidium nasatum
GCCACCGTTCATCCTATAAATCTATAAATAGTGTTGTTCCTCAAGGATCTGTCCTATCCCCAACACTTTTTCTGCTTTTCATTAATGACCTTCTCTCTATTACTTCATCTCCTATCCACTCCTATGCTGATGACTCCACCCTTCATTACTCTTTTTATTTTGAAAGGCGCCCCTCCCCAGCAACAGTTACTAGATGCAAGGAGGGTTGCCTTGGAGCAACTAACCTCTGATCTATCTCTCATTTCAAATTGGGGCAGAGAAAACATGGTTGTTTTCAATGCCTCAAAAACTCAATTCCTCCATCTCTCTACTCGACACAATCTTCCACACAACTACGATATCTTCTTCGAAAACACGCAACTCAAACCTTCATCTCTCCTTAATATTCTAGGTGTTTCTTTTTCTCGTGATCTTTCTTGGAAAGATCACATTACCTCTTCTTTCTAAACAAGCTTCTAAGAGGTTGGGTGTTCTGAGGCGCCTTCAGTATTTCTTCACACCACCCCAGTTGCTTGCTCTGTATAGGGTGTTGTTCGCCCTTGTATGGAGTATGCGTCACACATCTGGGGTGGTTCCACTCATACAGCTCTCCTGGAAAAGGTGGAGTCTAGAGCTTTTCGCCTTATCAACTCTCCTGCTCTCACTAATTCTCTCCAATCTCTTTCTGCCCGTCGAAATGTTGCGTCACTCTCTCTTTACTATCGCTATTACAATGGACACTGCTCTTCTGAACTCTCTCGTCGCATACCTCCTCCACTGAGAAGGGTTCGTGCGACTCCTCTTTCTACACAGTCTCATCCTTTCTCTGTCCAACTCTCTGACCCCAGACTTAACCGCTATGCTCAATCTTACATGTACTCTACTGGTAAAGTCTGGAACACACTTCCTTCATCTATTTTCCCAACTTCCTATGACTTAGCCACCTTCAAACACCGTGTATCAGGTCATGTCGGCCTTTAATTAGACCATGTTCCCGACTTTCCCCCTAACTCTGGTGGAATATTGGTAGGCCTCTGGCCTTTGCCCACCAGAGGTGAAATAAAAAAAAAATATATATATATATATATATATATATATATATATATATATATATATATATATATATATATATATATATATATATATATATATATATATATATATATATATATATATATATATATATATATATATATACACGTCTGTATGTGTGTATGTGTACGTGTGTTTAATATATTGGTCATAAGTTTGAGGAGAGACCGATGAACGGATGATCCGACCTAAAAAATATTGCTTTGGTCGGAAGTCGGATATTGTCAGCGAAACGGTCTCCTAGCTTTTTATCCCAAATTTCAAATTATTTATAAACGAGTTTTTATAACAGTAAACTTTTTACTATCAATACTATTCGACATATCAAAACCTCTACCTAGAGTTTGGACCTAGAGTGTAAAACACACGGCTTAGTATTAAAATTCAATACCCCATCTTCCAGAAAACCATCAAAGAAAGAGCTTAGAGGTTAGGAGGATGTTGCTGGTACCACTGATCGGGTGATACGTCTTTCTGAGAGTGAATAAAGATGAAGAAGATATATTTAATGATTTTAGGAAGAGTAGATCTTGTCAGACATATGTTAAAATGTATGGAATATATTATTATTAGTTGTACTGACGATGGGTTGACGAAAGTAAGCCACTTGATATTATTTATTTAGTTTTCAACAATAGTAAAATACCACTTGCTATGATAAAGCACAAATTATTACAAAATGGTATAAGTTTAGAGAATTTTAAATGTATAAAAAATTTATCAAATAACAATAGACAACTTGTATTGCTTTATGGTCATAAATCAACATCAGACCTGATAAAAAAAAGTGGATTCCTCATGGTTTTGTACTGTGCACATTTCTTTTCCTAATCTAGATTAATAATTTGGATGAGAAAGTAACAACTAAGGTTTTCAGGTCTGCTTATGATTCTAAATAGGATACTTCAGTTGGAAATTTTGACAGAAGTAATAAAGTTCGGCCTATCTTGGATATACATCTTGACTGGGATGATAAGTAACAAACAAATTTTAATGGCAAAAATTAAATGGTATTTCACATTGGCATATCCAATAAGTTAAGTGCAAAACTAGAGATTCAGAGTAAACCTATTAGTAGCAATTTAAAAGTTTCAGAACAAAGTTTAGCCTCGAGTATAAGAGATAACAAAACGTTAAGTATTATAAACAGTAATGCTGATTATAAGAGCAAAGATATAATAAGTAAAATCTATGGTACGCTGTTAATTGAATGCTGTGCAGAAGTTTGGACACCTTATCTAAGAAAATGTATTGAAATGATTACATGAATACAACGTAGAACAACAAGGAATAATTGCGGTTATGAGAATTTTTATAGGATGAAATTGAAAAAAATTGGGGAGTTTTCTATGGAAAGGAGATACCTTAATAGAGGATATGATTCAGAGTTATAAAATTTTTATATCTAAACTCTTCTGAGGAAAGTTAACTTTTTTATATATAAAAGGTAAATAAATAAAAAAAAAGAAAGCACTTGTCAGAATTTAAGAATATACTTTTGCGACTGAATAATTATATTCAGATTGATTTGCCTCAGTATATGATAGTTAATAGTTCATTCATTGACTGCTTTTAAAAATAGGTTGTAAAATCATACAAGTAATTTTAATATTATGCAGTTAATTTGTATTGTTGTTCTTTCTGTTTTACATTTCTTTGAATGAGATCTTACTTCTGCAGTGGCTATATAAATAAAATAAAAAATAAAATATAAAAATTGGAAACTTGACATTCTTTTGGGAAATTAATGTTTGTTGTTGAGTATTATTTATAATATTTGTTTAGGAACTTTTTAACTGTAACTGTATGCAATAAGGAGTGTGGTGATAGTAAGGGGGTCACTTTCGGCGGGTGCCATATTATGTCGAGGTAGCTAAATCTGGCAACCTAAGCCTAACGGTCTTTTCTACAATTGCGTGCAATGTTGCATTCTCATGGCCCTTCCTAACCTTTCCTTTATCGGCTCTAAGACCCCCAAATTCACGCCAATTTCAGTCGGATTGAACAGCAAAAAATGGTCAGGAAAGAGCAATTTTGCAAACTCTGGTAACTTTTTGATACCATTTTTGGGGGTTCACGGGGTTCCCCGGGGGCTCCTTCCCCAACTTGAGGCCAATTTCATTGGGTTGAATCCCCAAAATGGTGTCAAGAAAGGGCGTGAAGTTAATTCGAGCGGAGTGATTTGCAATTGAAAATCAAAATCCCGCTAGTGCTTGGGTTGCCAGATTTAGCTACCTCGACAGAATCTGGCCCCCGCCGAAAGGGCCCCCTTACTAATAGTAATATTTCTGTAATAAATATTTATTCAAGAAAAGAATTATAAACACCTTCACTGATAGTTAGAAGAAATGTGACTATATTTACTGTAGATTTAAAAGGTATTTATTGGAAAGGAAATAAATTCCGGTTCGGACAGGAATTTTGCAATATTGAAATTCCGTCCTGAATTGAAGTAAACCTTTAATGAAAACTCACCATAGGATTCAATGCATCCGTTAGTAAGTAATCTGTGGTAAAGTGATTGAACATCTTTCAGTGAAACTTATCAACTGATGAACTCAGTTCAAATGGGAACTAAAGGAATTATTTACACACATTATCTGTGGTCTTTCTGGAGTAAGGACAGAAATTTTAATCGGTAGAAAAGCCAGAAAGTTGGATTATTTTTTGCTTAGTGAAATTGAACTTGCTCTCTCAAATAATATCCTACGACGATTCTAAACTAATATTATATATATATATATATATGTATATATATATATATATATATATATATATATATATATATATATATATATATATATATATATATATATATATATATATATATATATATATATATATATATATATATCAAATGTTAATAAAGCATCAAATAAGATACTTATGATGTGGTATAATTAATTTTTGAATCTTTGCAATTATATTTTTAATAACCAATAAGTGAACGCCAAATATCCAACTTAATTAAATTCTGACTTACATCAACTTAGTTGATAGCTTTGCACTCTTGAATAAATATATATATATATATATATATATATATATATATATATATATATATATATATATATATATATATATATATATATATATATATATATATATATATATATATATATATATATATATATATATTTTATATATTATTATTTTTTTTTATATTTTTTTATTGATATATATATTCTTGAGTTTCTAATAGCATAGAGAAGATGGACCCTCACTTTCATAAATGTATTTGCAAATTCATATACATAGGTGCAACCTAAATTCATGTTAAATATCAAAAAGAAAAAGAAAACTAAATTTATTTTTAAAATGGCATGTTTGCCATTTTAAAAAAATATTTTCGTCCTTAAAGAAGTTAATGTAAGAAGATTTTGTTTGATTCACATTTCTGATTCTTGCCTTATAATTTTAATAAAGTTCGATTTCACATAAAACTTTGCTTACTATTTAAAAACAAGTTTTATTTCAAATAATTATTACTTGAACACTTACTTTCTATGACCAGTAGTCCGAGAACAATTTATTAGATGTGGAAGGCAATTCAGCCTTGTTTGTGAAATTAATTTGCTTTTTTTTATGCTTACACACACTGAATCCTCGTCGAAAATAATTATTTGTTTCAGGATTATCTTTTTCAAATATTTAAATTTCAAGCTTCAATATAATTTAATTAATATATAAATGCGGCTCCGTAGCTCAGACGATCGAGCACTCGCTTAGGAAGTGAAAAGTCCAGGGTTCGAGGCCTGATCGGAGTAAAGAAATTTGGGCAGTTCTCTCTTGCGCTTAACTCCGCCCACTTATATTTAATAAGTACATCTGTAGAATGCTTACTGCAGGTGGGATCAAAGTCTTCATCAGGGATATACCTGGCCAGACAGTGGATGTTTCCCGTCGGCCAGTGAAACCCGTTTCATCCTCGAATAAACCTACTGACAGGGTTAATAACCCTTTCTGGGGGCCGATTTTGATTTGATTTGATAATATACAAAGAAAACTATCAAGTGTTATTTCGACGTCTAAAAAATAAATTTGAAAATTTGATTATGATTAATTTGATAAATGATATAAAAAAGAAGTTTCATTTAATTAATCAGATTTTCACGATCTCGATTTTACGATATGACGTGACGTCAAGAAGGCCATAAAATCAATAATAATAATAATAATAATAATAATAATAATAATAATAATAATAATAATAATAATAATAATAATAATAAATTATCAAGAATTTTTGGATACCCTGTATATTTGCTTGTTGATTTTTGAGCTACGTTGCGTGTTTTATAGTTACAAATATATGGCGAGTTATAAAATATTGGAGTGCTTAAGGCATGACATAAAGGGCTTGTAAAAGTCATGTATTCATTTCAGGGCTTCGGAGTTCTTAAGGACTACTTATGGAGGAGTAGATATATTGTTACGCCTCAAACGAACGTCCATTAGAAATATTGCATTACAACTACAATTTTCCCCTTCACACAAACAGAAACACAACCTAATTGATTACCGATGGGCAAATACACTTGTTCAGTATATCTGTAATATTTAAAAGTTTACATTGTTCACTTTGTATATATATATATATATATATATATATATATATTATATATATATATATATATATATATATATATATATATATATATATATATATATATATATATATATATATATATACTTTTCTGTTATAGGAGCAGTTTTCTTTTAAAATTTTGAGGACGACGATAGATTGTAAATTTTCAAATTTTCGTAAAAGAAAATGTTTAATGTTTATAACCAAAAAGAATATGTGGCAGACTAAAATGACAACTTCAAAATATTAAATAGAATTTGGTCTAATATAAATATTTTAATATTAATCCATCATTCAAGGATCGAGGAATATGGAGCAAATCTCCCCGTAGACATGGACTTTTTGCCATGCATTTATATACCAAAAATTGGTACTTGTGGATTTATTGATTATACTCCAAAGCCAGATGATGGAGTCGTGTAATAGTCATCTGTTAATTTTTATATTATTCTTAAAAATTCAATTTTCTTAACCTTGATACAAAATTATATAATCTTAAAATTAAGAAATGAATTTTTGTAGCATAAAAATAACTAACAATTTAAATTAAAATTATACAAATATTAATAATAGAAAAAATAAAAATAAAATACAAAAGCAACTTTCTTGTATTTTAAGCCTCTTTTTTGAAAAGGACATTGCTCGGGAGTGGTGGTGAAGGTTGCTACTTGACTCTAATAATATCGGTGACACCCTTCCATTTGGACTTACTAATGTGTCCTACTACAAGAAGAAAGAAGGACAAAAATAAATACTGGCAACATAGTTTTAGGTTGTAAAGAAGTAAGTTGCCAAATACATTTAGACTTCAAAATAGTTTTTGTGGGCACAGTCTCCATAAATACGTTGCAACGATTAAATATTATGTGTACTCCACCAATCAAGTTTCGTCAGATATTTAATGGCTACTCTGATCTCAAAACCCATTATTTCTTGGTCAATAACGTACCCTCATTTTATATTGTCTTCATAACACAAAGAGAGGTAATAATGATTCAGAAAAGTCGACAAGCTTTTCCTTGCCAAAAATATCATGCTTCAGAAATCAGAATGCTTTGCCATTCAAATATTTGAACAGGTTCGAAGTTACTCCTGCATCATAACTACCTTTGTCACCCGTGTAAATATAATATATATATATATATATATATATATATATATATATATATATATATATATATATATATATATATATATATATATATATATATATATATATATATATATATATATATATATATATATATATATATATATATATATATATATATATATATATATATATATATATATATATATATATATATATATATATATATATATATATATATATATATATATATGTGTGTGTGTGTGTGTGTGTGTGAATGAAAAATAAAAATAAAATAGTAATATAAAACAAGTTGAATATAAAATAATTCCCTTTAAATTTTCGTAAAAGAAAATGTTTAATGTTTATATAATGGTCATCTATCTTAAATGTTTATTTTTGTAATAATAATAGTAATATTTATTTAAGTTATTCTTAATATATTTGTAAATTCAATATGTATGAATTGCAACGAAACCTGTAAAGATAATAATATGTAACTTTTCTAATAACAACAAAAACCATACAACCTATAACGTTATTTCATTACTACATAGAAATTTTTTATATCAAAGGTAAAGTTAAAGATGCAAAGAAACAAGTATTGGTTCTGGCTCTGATTCACTCCATCACTTAAACATTGGAAGGGCAACATACAGCTGCCTTATAACGTAGAAGAAAAGTCTGTTTTAGTGTTTTAGACGGTGAGAGGTTGTCCAAAGTAGCTGGAAATAGACGAGTTTTAAACAAT
>SEYY01000377.1:65000-70000 GCA_009176605.1 Armadillidium nasatum
AAGGCCACAGAGAAGGATAGATTCTGAAAGAGGGAAGTTTGGAAATCAAAGCTTTGTGCCAGACCCTATCGAAAACTATGTCCAGCGTGACAGCAAAAGATTCACCGAAATGCCGAAGAGCGGAGGACCAAGAGTCAGAGAGAAGGGAAAGAAGATCACCAGTAGAGCGTTTCTTACGAAAGCCATACTGGCAATCAGAGATAAGATTAGAAGAATTGAGATGTTTCCAAATCTTTTTGTTAAGGATAAATTCGAAAACTTTAGAAAGAACGGAGGTTGAAGAAATGGGACGGTAGTTAGAGGGTTGAGATGGGTCCCCCTTCTTCGGCACATGCTGGATGAGCGCACGTTTCCAGCAAGAAGGGAAGGTCGAAGTAGAAAGACAAAGACGAAATAGTTTACCAAGGCAGGGTGCAAGCACGGAAGCACAAGTTTTGAGAACCACAGGAGGGATACCATCAGGACCGTACGCTTTCTTAGTGTTGAGCTCAGAGAGAGCAGAAATGACGTCTTTAGAAGAAATTATAAGTTTAGGCATAAATGAGTTGGAGGGAGTTGAAGGAGAAGGAACAGCTCCAAAATCGTCTAAGGTTGAATTAAAAGCTAAAGTTTGAGCAAAGAGTTCAGCTTTAGAGGAAGGCAAAACGGCAGTTGAACAGTCAGAAGATACTAGAGGATTGAAATAGGAAGAAGCAAAGTTAGAGTTTACATTTTTTGAAAAATGCTAGAAAGGGCGAGAGGAAGAGGAAACAGAAAGATTATTGCATTTGAGACGGAGAAAAGAGTTTTTTGTATCTCGAAGAATAGATTTTGCACGATATATATATATATATATATATATATATATATATATATATATATATATATATATATATATATATATATATATATATATATATATATATATATATATATATATATATATATATAGAGAGAGAGAGATATATAAGTGTAGAGATATAAAGAAGGATGTATAAATTATATAAGTTTAGGTTTTAAATTTTGATTTGAAAACGGATACACTTGCGTAGGTATTACAGAATCTAGATTCTAGAGGGAAAGAAAAAGGAACTTTTTTTAATTTCAGTGTCACATTAAATCTGTTAAAATTTTTAAAAAGGATTTTTTTTTTTTAATAAAAATAATTTAAGAATTGCTAGTCTTGACAATTTTTTAGAATTTTCCTGCATACCTCCCCATAACAAACAATTTGCGACAATGAAAAATGATAAATTAAACGGGAACTTATTAAAAATATTAAATTTAAGTTATTTTTATTTTTTCCAAATTCAAATGAAATGTAAACTTTTATTTTTTTATTTTTTGTTTTATTTATTTTTAACTAAGACATCAGTGGGATACAAAGGAATAGTATCCAAAAAAATATATTATTCATGGCAGCATCTCTTTCCTAGCTGTGAAAATACAGGTTTTTAATGATTAAATAACAAATACATGTAAAGTGTCCGTCACACAAGCTCGAACCCCTGTACATAATTACGCAACGCTTCCTATGTTGTATAAAACGTGAAACTTAAATAAAAATTCCTAATTATTATTTAAAAAAAAAAAAAAAGTCTGAAGAAAAATTAGTTTTCTTTTCATTTTCTGATTTTATGTTCTCATAAAAAAAACATACTAAATAAAGTGTTTAAAATAAATCTCGCTTTGAAGAATAACGTAATACAAGAACAAAATATTTAATAACCCCACAACTCTTTCTAGCGTTAAGTAATTTAGGAACAGATAAATAATGCTTATTTACAACGGAAATTGATATTCAATGTACCCATAATGCTCCAAGTTCTTCATTAATTTTGGTATTTTAAATGCCTCTTTACTATTTGAAGATTTAAATTGTTCAAGGCAAATTTTTTGTCATCAACTTGTTCTAGAGTGAGGTTGTAAACTTACATAATGCTATCGGTATCGGTCAAATTCTTTGCGGCTCCCTTTTAAAATATGGCTCCGGGTCCAAATTTGTTTCGTTTTTATTGTAAAATTATTTTTCTTGATTCTAGTAAGGCTCCGGCCAGGCTCCATTCACTTTTTTTTCTGCTTAGATTAAACTGAAATAAATAACGTATTTTCACCAAATAAGAAAGTTAAAAACGATCTTCACAAAATGCATATAAATATATTCATGTACGCTCAAATTCCACTTTCAATTTTTGATACGCAAACTTAAAAGCTCTCATTTATTTCATATATAGTGACATGGGTTAAAATTATCTCGTTGAAAGTTAGTTTGTGTTAAGAATTAATTTTCTGCAATGGAAAGATTTCCTAATTTTTGTCACGTGTCATTAACAGTCTTCATAAATTATATTTTGACGTTTCTAAGTCTCTTGCTCGCCTTCTTACTTATCAAATAATTCAATTCAAT
Source organism: Armadillidium nasatum (assembly GCA_009176605.1). Lineage (NCBI taxonomy): Eukaryota > Metazoa > Arthropoda > Malacostraca > Isopoda > Armadillidiidae > Armadillidium > Armadillidium nasatum. The sequence goes on from SEYY01000377.1 coordinate 67,387, forward strand.
CAATTATCAATTACAGAAATTAAATCATTCATTAACCACTCATATATATATATATATATTTATATATATATATATATATATATATATATATATATATATATATATATATATATATATATATATATATATATATATATATATATATATATTCTGCCCTCCTAGATAAAGTGCTTATATATATATATATATATATATATATATATATATATATATATATATATATATATATATATATATATATATATATATATATATATATATATATATATATATATATATATATATATATATATATATATATATATCTCTTCAATTTTTTATTGTCGTAATTTTATTCATGAACTTTGGAGTTTATCATTTAATTTTCTTATTAAATTTGCATTTCAGAAGCTTTAAAATGGAAGAAAAGGTTTCAAAAAAATGCTCAAAAATTTGCAAACAAAATAAAGGCCGAACACACACACACACACTCATGTATAATAACGGCCTTACTTTTCTTTCAAACATTATATATTCATTGAATGAATATATATATATATATATATATATATATATATATATATATATATATATATATATATATATATATATATATATATATATATATATATATATATATATAGATATAGAGAGAGAGAGAGAGAGAGAGAGAGAGAGAGAGAGAGAGTATATAGTCATTAAAAGTACAGCTTTTATTTTAAGTTTCTTTTATTACAATTTCTACAGAGGAAGAATAAAGTTAAGAATTTAAAAAAAAAACAAAAAAACGTTTTACTTTATTATGTAAAGGAATGCAAAAAGGGGAAGGAACTTCTTCACTCTTATCAAAAAAATAAAATGTTTTATTAAATAATATTTCGTCTGAATTATTTTTTTTTGTTTCTGTTGAATAAAGACTAAAGAATGTTGTGGAAGGAAGGGTGCATGAATTACACAAAGACTAAAGACATTCTCAACGGGTTTTCATTGCCTCGTGACGTAAAGAGAACTATTGAGAGTGTGTATGTATATATAAATTTTTTATGTATGGATGTATATACGTATGTATGTATGTATATACATTAAAGCTTAATCAGTTATTTTTTAATTATTTTCTCTTCCTTACAGAAATAATCGCTTATTACTGATAATACTGCTACTTAATTTCTACGACTAACATCATCCAATAATAATAATAATAATAATAATAATAATAATAATAATAAAAAAGAACCTGGTGAGATTTTTTTTTCGTGGTATTTGAGTGGAAATATCTTTTAACTGCAAATGTTTGAGAGATATTTACACTCAGATGTTGTTTGAATAAAAAATAAGTTTTAAACATTTGAAGTTAAATGTTTTTCAAAAATTTTTTGACATCTCTTCATAACAAATCTTTTTCAAATGCACATTTTGAGATTTTAACCACAGTTTTGCCGCAGACATTTTTAAAGAGAAGTAACATATAAGCATTTTAAAATCTTAAGTGCTGTTTAAATCTACGTTAATATAATATAGAAATTACCTGCTTGACTAATAAATAAACAAAAACATGCATGCAAACCCCCACACACAAGAACAGAGAGAGAGAGAGAGAGAAATAAAAGTATAGAAATAATACATAGTAACGAATATCACTTTCAAAAGAAGTGGCGCTATACATCACAGACTAAGTATATCTAGACAATGTATATATGTAAGATAAAATAAATTAAATAATTTAAAACGATAACATTCCTAGTCTAATATATATATATATATATATATATAATATATATATATATATATATATATATAATATATATAATATATATATAATAATATATATATTATATATATATATATATATATATATATATATATATATAAACAAAGGTTAAAGCCAACACCAAGGGTTTCCACATATCATTTATTATATTGTGAACGTTTCAAACCTTAACTCGGTCCGTCTTCAGCACAATCTAAGCTCTAAAAATTTTCTAATTTAAAATATAAACCAAATATAAATACATTAACTATATATAAAATACTAAAATAAAAATAATAATAATTGCAATAAAATAACAAAAATATTTCTTGGTGTTGCAAAATTTCGACTTTTGTCTTGGTTTTTGTTTATTTTATTTTAATATCAATATTATTCTTATATTTTTGTTATTTTATTGCAATTATTATTATTATTATTTTAGTATTTTATATATAGTTAATGAATTTATATTTGGTTTATATTTTAAATTAGAAAATTTTTAGAACTTAGATTGTTAAGGTTTGAAACGTTCACAATATAATAAATGATGTGGAAACCCTTGGTGTTGGCTTTAACCTTTCTGTTATATATTGAAGTTCAAAGGAACGAAGCTATATAAATAATATATATATAATATATATATATATATATATATATATATATATATATATATATATATATATATATATATATATATATATATATATATATATATATATATATATATATTATTATATATATAACTAATTTTACAAGCTTTTACATCCTCTCTGCAACTGCCAAACATACGATGCTTGAGAAAATACGATATTACTTTTCATTATGAATTAAATTAATTTTTAGTATCATATAATAAAAAGGAAAAAAAAAAAGGAAAATTTTTTTAAA
>SEYY01000377.1:75000-82500 GCA_009176605.1 Armadillidium nasatum
CACCAAGCGAGGTAGAATGATGAGAGGTCGCACTAAGCGAGGTAGAATGATGAGAGGTCACACCAAGCGAGGTAGAATGAGGAGAAGTTGCACCAAGCGAGGTAGAATGATGAGAGGTCGCACCAAGCGAGGTAGAATGATGAGAGGTCACACCAAGCGAGGTAGAATGAGGAGAAGTTGCACCAAGCGAGGTAGAATGATGAGAGGTCGCACCACTTGCCACACATCCAACTTCAGCATTTACAAAATTGAGTCCTTCTTTGAAGATCTGGCAATTTAGAAGGGATTATGCCGGCAACCTTTCGTAACTTAAAAAAAAAATATGTGTAGGCATGCCTTGATGCTAATGGCAATCACTTCCAACACTTGTGATGTCAGCACGATTCTCATGCCCCAAATTTTATTAACTTATGTTTACTACTTTGTCTGAATAAGTGTATATCTGGGGCTGAGAGCAAATGCGACATCCTGTAGTACCTTCAGAACATTTATTTTAATTAAAAATTTTAATATGTGAGAAGATAGACAGACATGCAAAATTCTAGTACTTTATATTTAAAGCTGTGAAGAAGAAAAAAAATTTTGTCTCGAATTTCTGAGGTAATTCGATTTCGTCTTCGAGAGTATATTATATTTCGTCCCCATAACTAAACAGCCATTCACTCTCAATAGAAACACAAATATGTTTGAGCGAATATATGTAAATTAATCGGCAAGAAATTGACGATGACTATTATGGCGATTGAGAAAAGATGCCCATTTTGGCAAGGATGACGATTAATTGTCCCATCATATATATATATATATATATATATATATATATATATATATATATATATATATATATATATATATATATATATATATATATATATATATATATATATATATATATATATATATATATATAAATCTTCTAAGGAGTGTACAATAGCAACACTTTCTTAATAAACTTTATTTGATCTTTAAATTGAAGAGATGATCACTAAAGTGTAAAATAATAAATTGTTTCCACAACGAAACTCAGCAATAAAAATAAATATGCAAAAATTTATTTCACAATATCCTTTTGAAGCACTTATTTTACATAGAAAATATTAAAAGTTATTTACAAATTTATTTCTATAAAATATGTGAGTATGATAATAATAAATAATAAAATAATAATAATAATAATAATAATAATAATAATAATAATAATAATAATAATAATAATAATAATAATAGGTATATTCTCGATTTTGAATTAATTAAAATTATTAAAAATTTTAAGCATAGATTTAATTATAAAATTATGTTGCATATTCCGTCTTTACTATTGAATATTTTTTTTTTATCTTTTATAGAAATTTAATTAAGATATTCACTCATGGGTTATTTGTTCTCTCTTTGTCTTCGTCACTCAGATCTCTTCTTATTTGTTCCTTCTGCTCAAAGGTTTAAATATATATCTTTGGTAGAAACAATTTCATTCCAATAATCTTTGTAATCTTTAAAATTAAAGATTACATCACCACCTTGTTTTATATATATATATATATATATATATATATATATATATATATATATATATTATATATATATATATATATATATATATATATATATATATATATATATATATATATATATATATATCACTTCTGGTGGGCAAAGGCCGGATGTCTAGTAAAATTTCTTCCAGAGTTAGGTAGAAAATCGGAAACCTAGTCAAATTAAAGGCAGACATGTCCCGCTGGACAAGTTAGGATATATAATATATATATATATATATATATATATATATATATATATATATATATATATATATATATATATATATATATATATATATATATATATATATATATATATATACATTCGTGTGTAAAAATTTATGCTAACATTATGAACAAAATAACAAAATCAAATTATGAGATAATTGTAAATTATTTTAAAACTAAAATAGATAAAAGTAATTTTTGCAACGAATTTGGTAAAAAGTTTTTTTACTAAATAAATTATATGCTAATATTATTTCATTTGATTGCAGTTATATATATATATATATATATATATATATATATATATATATATATATATATATATATATATATATATATATATATATATATATATATATATATATATATATATATATATATATAATCAAGTTAGGTAATGTAATCCCTGAATTAAGTAGTAAATATCAAAGACAGAATATCAAAAATATCCTTTTGTGTTTTAAAGTGTAGGAATAATCTTTGAATAAAACAGGAATCTTCATCTCCGTGAAGTTGAGGTCAGGTGACATTCTCCCGGGTTAAGTTCAGGTTAGGTGACGCTCTTCCTGGTGCAGCTGAGGTCAGGTGACATTTTCCCGGGTGAAATAAAAGTCAGGTGACACTCTCCCGGGTGAAGTTGAGGTCAGGTGACATTTTCCCGAGTGAAAGTTAGGTCAGGTGATACTCCCGGGTGAAGTTGAGGTCAGGTGACACTCTCCCCAGTGAAGTTAGTCAGGTGACACTCTCCCGGTTGAAGTGGGGGTCAAGTGACACTTTTCCCGGGTGAAGGTGGTTTGGTGACACTCTCCCGTGTAAAGTGGGGGTGAGGTGACACTCTCCCGTGTAAAGGTGAGGTTAGGTGACACTCTCCAGGGTTAAGTTCAGGTTAGGTGAAGCTCGCTCTTCCGGGTGAAGTTGAGGTCAGGTGACATTTTCCCGGGCGAAGTTATGGTTAGGTGACACTCCCGGATGAAGTTGAGGTCATATGACATTTTCCGGGGTGAAGTTGAGGTCAGGTGACACTCTCCTCAACTTCATAATAAATAAGTGAATCAATTAAATTTATGTCATCAAAAATGTTAAAATTTAGTTGGAAATGAATTAAATTTCACGGATTTTTAACTTTTTTTGGGAAAATTGTTTTCATTTTTTTAGAATTTGACATAATGTATTGAATTATTTAAAATACATATATGAAATTTAGTATAGATATTTGAATTAAAACTTTAAATCCTATTCAAATCTTTACTGACATTATTTCATTAACATACTCATCCAGAATCTCTCTTCCCTCTCACCAGCTACTGTACTGAGACGTACAAATAAATTAAAATTACGGCATTAGTGTCGTAGATAAACTGAAAAAGAACCAGACAATGAGTAACGTTTGTGATAACTGTCGTTAATTCTCTCTTTCATTGATTCAAATGAAATTGAGACGTTGGAATGTGTATGTATATGTCTATGTGTATATTTATGTTTTTCTTCAGGTGCATTTTTGCTAAGTTCATATACATATATACAATTGAGGGTTGCGTCCTTACTGAAAGATCCGGTTTATAATTCGAAATAACTTTAAATTTAAATTGATGTTATGGTTATAATAATAATTTATATTTATTATAATTCTTTTACTGCATCAAAATTTTTACGTGTGTTAATGGAACACAAAAAAAAAAAAAAAAAATTTTGGAAAAAAAAAAAAAAAAAAAAAAAAAAATATATATATATATATATATATATATATATATATATATATATATATATATATATATATATATATATATATATATATATATATATATATATATATATATATATATATATATATATATATATATATATATATATATATATATATATATATATATATATATATATATATATATATATATATATATATATATATATATATATATATATATATAATATAAAATAAAAAAAAAAAAAATAAAAAAATCCTTTTTTTTTTTTTTTTTTTTTTTTTTTTTTTTAAATAATCTTTTTAGCGTAATTTAAGTAAAGGAACAAAAAAGGATAAAAAATTGAAGATGAAAAAAGGATTTTAGAGTCAAAGTGAGATTTGAAAACCTATTTTTCAAACGTTCTTTTTCTATTTTAGAAGATTTAAAGGCAAAATTAGAGAGGAATCCCGAAACGTTATTACGTTTCATGAACTTAATGTGTATATTAATGGGTCTAATTTGTGACAAGCACACACGCATACATGTGCACACACACACACACACACATGTAACTCACACTTACTTTCGTATGCTTGAATGTATTCGATTGGTTGGTAAATATAAAGAGGTAAGTAGATAAATATGTCCAACTGTGCCCTACGTAAATACACATTTCGGTTTATATATATATATATATATATATATATATATATATATATATATATATATATATATATATATATATATATATATATATATATATATATATATATATATATATATATATATATATATATACAGAGATGGGCATCGTTACATGAAATTGGGTAGCGTTACCGTTACTCGTTACTTGAGAGAAAAGGTGTAGCGTTACCGTTACATCGTTACATTTTAAAATCCTTTGAAGCGTTACCGTTACTCGTTACATGTAACGCCCGTTACATGTAACGCGTTACTTTTGGTCAGTTTCGGGCTTAATTATTAGTTTACAGTTTTCGTACATGATCATATGTATACATATTTACTGCTGACGATTAAATCATTGGATTAACTAACAGTTTTTAAACTTTTATTCAAAAAGTGCAATTTATATTACTATCATTGACCAAATAATATAAATATAGTAGTTTTTAAAATTGTTATATATATTTTAAGTTTCATTATATAAATTTAGTGCAATAAATGATATACATTTATGGAATTTAGTGATACAATATTATCCATATTTGAATTTTTTTATAATTTATTTTATTAATAAACGTAGAAGATTATCTGATTTGTGCTTCACTTTGAACCTTAGTTAGCCGATCTTCTTTCAATATTGTTTAATTTTATTGGACGGTATGCAAAGTATTAAGAGTAGATATTATTAATATTAATAATGATAATGGTAATAAAAAAAAAAAAAAAAAAAAAAAAAAAAAAAAAAAAAAAAAAAAAATATAATAATAATAATAATAATAATAATAAATAATAATAATTAAGATCTATTTAGTTAATCACTTAATAATAATAAATGATAATAATTTTCAGTAACCATATTGAGCATAAATAAAATTAAAAAAGAAAGACATAAGGATTTTATTTATAGTAATATATATATATATATATATATATATATATATATATATATATATATATATATATATATATATATATATATATATATATATATATATATATATATAATATATATATCCTCTCCCAGGAAGGGTTTCACCCTGTCAGTGGAACCAGCATCTTTCCCCATCTGCTTGAAGAAGTTCTCCCAGAGCCCTCTAAAAGATCATGTTTTTTGGCTCGTTGATCTCCATACCGGTCCATGAGTCCTATCCAGACTCTTCAGGTAGGGTTTTCACCCTTTCAGTAGGACCAGCATCGTTCTCAAACCAACCTCCAAACACTCTCTCCCAGGGGTCTTCAAAAGATTGCACTTCTCCGAGCAATGGTTCCCAATGCTGGTTCTGGAGTAGTTACAAGCCGTTGACAGAGAAATCACAAGGCCGGATGGCTAGTCCTGTCGTTCCTTGCATTTAGTTCTCTTCACATGATCCGATCTTGTCGTCGATTTTTAAACTCTTTTTTTTAAATTTCAAATTCTTAATGTTAAAGTTTAATTTTTCATTAAAAGCCGAAAGTCCATTTACATTATAATATATATATATATATATATATATATATAATATATATATATATATATATATATATATATATATATATATATATATATATATATATATATATATATATATATATATATATATATATATATATATATATATTAAAAATCTTGAAAAATTAAAATTCGTTTCCATAAAAATAAAAAAAAATGTCAACACAGTGGAGTTTCGTGTGTAGGATGTAACGAGTAACGAGTAACGGAAAAAACCCGTTATAATTTGTAAAAATGGGGTAGCGTTACCGTTACAGCGTTACATTTTAAAACCCTTTGAAGCGTTACCATTACTCGTTACATTTGTAACGCCCGTTACGTAACGCCGTTACATGTAACGCGTTACTGCCCACCTCTGTATATATATATATATATATATATATATATATATATATATATATATATATATATATATATATATATATATATATATATATATATATATATATAGTCAGATCTCGATTCACAAAACACTCACCATCAGAAAATAAGAAACCTTACTTCTAATATCATTTTAAACTCTGACATAACCCAGTAGATGGCATTTGAAAGAGCTCATGTCAAAGAAAATGGTGAAAATAAAGGAAATGTTTCAGAATGAACAGTAGAATTCATGAATTATATATAAAAATCGAAACTTTTTGGAAAGACCACTAATAACACTAACTCTCCTTAAATATGAAGTTAAACAGCGAATTTCAAAGATTAAGACTTCCAAAGAGCAGTTCCCATTGTAATAGGAATAATATAAGGAAAAAGATGAAACATTTCTGCTGGTAAGAGATCAGAGAAAATCAATAAGAGTGGAAGTATAGATGGGATGAAACATCCTAAACTACTCTCTATCATTTAAGTGGAACTACATTATATATGCAACGAGTATTCCATTCAAATGAGAGAGAGACCAGAGGTCAGTTGTTTCTAGATTACCCTCCTACAACAATAGGTGGATTGTTAGAGATTTTAATGGGGTTTCCAGTTCTGGCATAGTCTGAATGAGCCCACAGTTCCAAAAGAAAGAGATGATTGTAACAACTTGAAGATACCATCATGACCGTAGAATTGTTAGGATTTAGCTCAAAGAAAGCTATTTTAGAAATAAATGACAGAGGAAAAGATAGAGGGAATCAATATCGTCTTATTAGAGATAAAAAGTCTGAACAAAGATTTCCGTTTTTAAAGAAAGTAAGAAAGCTTTAGAACCTTCAAAATTAGTAAGAGAAGGGAAAGAGGAACAATTAAAATTAGAGTTAACAGTTGTAACAAAATACCAGAAAAAGCGAGGAAAAAAGAAACCAGAAAGATTTTTGCATTTCTGTATTGAGAAATTTGTTTTTGGGTTAAGTGAGAATATATTTCAAATGATTTTGAAATGAATTTTAAGTTTCCTGAATCTAAAATTTGAGACTAACTTCTGCAATAGGAATCGCAGTGATTAATAACAAGAGAAAAGTTAACGTTGAACCAATTTTAATGAAAATTAGTCACCATAAAGTCGAATATGCCAGATATAATCACCTCGATTTTCCTCTCAAAGTTTTCCGAATGATCTTTCAAAGAAGTTCGTCTAACGAGTCTGCTGTTAAAAAAGGTATAGATATCCTAGTCGCAGGTGATGATGGTTCCAGCAGAAGATTTGAAGGGATAAAATAAAATAAAGAGATAAGAAGGTAGTAGAAGAAAACCAAGGGTGTAAGGAAGTTAAGAACAATATGTGGGAGAGAGAAGTGTTGAAAAGTAAGGTCTACTTGGTTGGCTTCATTTTCACGTTAATCTTGGGTGAGAGTTTAGCTTAATTATCGACAGGTAAAACGCTAGAAGAGTTTGCCAGAAGAGAACTTTCAGTGGTTGGTGAACACTGAAAGAAAGGAGAAGACTG
>SEYY01000377.1:85000-95389 GCA_009176605.1 Armadillidium nasatum
TTTCGTCTATGACTCTCTACTTCAACCTTCCCTTCTTGCTGGAAACGTGCGCTCATTCAGCCTGTGCCGAAGAAGGGGGACCCCTCTCAGCCCTCTAACTATCGTCCTATTTCTTTAACCTCCGTTCTTTCTAAAGTTTTCGAATCTATCCTTAACAGGAAGATTTGGAAACATCTCAATTCTTCTAATCTTATCTCAGATCGCCAGTATGGTTTTCGAAAGAAACGCTCTACTGGTGATCTTCTTTCCCTTCTCTCTGACTCTTGGTCCTCCGTTCTTCGGCATTTCGGTGAATCTTTTGCTGCAGCGCTGGACATATCGAAAGCTTTCGATAGAGTCTGGCACAAAGCTTTGATTTCCAAACTTCCCTCTTTCGGAATCTATCCTTCTCTCTGATTTCCTTTCCGGTCGTTCTATAGCAGCTGTTGTAGACGGCCACCGTTCATCCTATAAATCTATTAATAGTGGTGTTCCTCAAGGATCTGTCCTATCCCCAACACTTTTTCTGCTTTTTATTAATGACCTTCTCTCTATTACTTCATCTCCTATCCACTCCTATGCTGATGACTCCACCCTTCATTACTCTTTTCATTTTGAAAGACGCCCCTCCCAACAACCCAACTAACCTCTGATCTATCTCTCATTTCCAATTGGGGCAAAGAAAACATGGTCGTTTTCAATGCCTCAAAAACTCAATTCCTCCATCTCTCTACTCGACACAATCTTCCACACAACTACGATATCTTCTTCGAAAACACGCAACTCAAACCTTCATCTCTCCTTAATATTCTCGGTGTTTCTTTTTCTCGTGATCTTTCTTGGAAAGATCACATTACCTCTCTTTCTAAACAAGCTTCTAAGAGGTTGGGTGTTCTGAAGCGCCTTCAATATTTCTTCACACCACCCCAGTTGCTTGCTCTGTATAGGGGTGTTGTTCGCCCCTGTATGGAGTATGCGTCACACATCTGAGGTGGTTCCACACACACAGCTCTCCTGGAAAAGGTGGAGTCTAGAGCTTTTCGCCTTATCAATTCTCCTGCTCTCACTAATTCTCTCCAATCTCTTTCTGCCCGTCGAAATGTTGCGTCACTCTCTCTCTACTATCGCTATTACAATGGACACTGCTCTTCTGAACTCTCTCGTCGCATACCTCCTCCATTAAGAAGGGCTCGTGCGACTCGTCTTTCTACACAGTCTCATCCTTTCTCTGTCCAACTCTCTGACCCCAGACTTAACCTCTATGCTCAATCTTACATGTACTCTACTGGTAAAGTCTGGAACACACTTCCTTCATCTATTTTCCCAACTACCTATGACTTAGCCACCTTTAAACGCCGTGTATCAGGTCATGTCGGCCTTTAATTTGACCATGTTTCCGACTTTCCTCCCAACTCTGGTGGAACATTGGTAGGCCTCTGGCCTTTGCCCACCAGAGGAGAAATTAAAAAAAAATATATATATATATATATATATATATATATATATATATATATATATATATATATATATATATATATATATATATATATATATATATATATATATATATATATATATATATATATATATATATATATATATATATATATATATATATATATATATATATTATATATATATATCATATTTAGTATTATATATTATATATATATATATATATATATATATATATATATATATATATATATATATATATATATATATATATATATATATATATATATATATATATATATATATATATATATATATATATATATATATATTTGAAAGACAATTTTGCACCCCATTTATATACGTAAAAGGTTAATTTAAATGATTTAAACAGATATAAATTATTGTGTTGGGAGGAAGCGGGAATCGTAAAACGGGAAAGTTGTCTGAGTGGAACCGAAAAAGCAGAAACATTTTTGCTGACTCCGCTTCTCAAATTAATTGAATTCAATTGAAAATAATATCTGGTAAATATTATACAATGAGCGATCATCCAATTTACAAAGGTTAGTTGAACCTTTCTCTGTTCTATTGAACTCGTTCAAAATTTCTCATAAAATCTTTCCAAATTTAATAAATGTTTATAGAATAAATCTCCTTTCCAGCGACTTCAGAGCTAAATTGTCATTGGTAATAAGAGTATTAATTTACAACTGGAGAAAAACAGTTTCACAGCAAAACATCCAAGATAGGATTCCTCAAAGAGAATCGATGTAGATAATTTTAAAAATTTTCATTCGAAATCGTACCATAATTTTATTTTTCAATCAAAATGTCAATATATCGTAAATCGTGTAATCATATCGTGTAATCGATATATATATTTTTATGTTCTTCAAGCTTGAGCGATTTTCTACTTTTCAATAATGCGCAAAATACATGTATTTTTTTGTGTGATTGTTTTCCAAATGATACAAAAATACGAGGCAAAAAGAAGGGAGAGAGATGGTAATATATATATATATATATATATATATATATATATATATATATATATATATATATATATATATATATATATATATATATATATATATATATATATATATAAATGTTTAATGAAAATTCTTAATTTTTTATTTAATTTAGAATCTGAAAATGTCTGTTTGTACTCCGAGATTGGTCTACAACTCTACAGTCTACACAGTGCTACGATTCCCCTTTTATATCCCCTCCTCTGGTATTCTTCACCCTCTATTGCCGAATTATTTCACCCTCTTCTCTTCCTTATCTTCTTAGTAAATGTTTTACATAATTGTATTCCATGTTTGATCAGTATTGTCAAATTTTATGGTAAATTTTGGTATTGTAAAGTGTAATTGTAGTTAAATTTAATATATTATTTAAATTAAATAAGGATTTCACACCTTTTAATATATATATATATATATATATATATATATATATATATATATATATATATATATATATATATATATATATATATATATATATATATATATATATATATATATATATATATATATATATATATATATATATATATATATATATATATATATATATATATATATATATATATATATATATATATATATATATATATATATATATATGCTTCAATAAGAAGCGAGGTTGACTGGAAAATATGTTGCAAAACATTTATTTCTTGATATGACTTAATTCCTTTATTCTAGTTGCAAGCACTAAAATGATTAATTTTTCTTTATATTTGTTACTAATTACAAAGCAACGTAACTTCCCTTCCTGCTTATTCTTTTTTTATGTCTTCTTATAACTTTTTATTAATAATAAAATAATGATTAAATGGTAGATTATTACGTTAGACTTGCTAGCCCAGGACACGTCCTGTGGCAGCTATGTCGGATGCTGAATAGTTTTCTCCCAACTTTCACGGTCCTCCATATAACGAAGGAATCTCACGTCATAAGAGAAGCTTTTCACTTATTCGGATGATTTGAATTCTGTTCCTATATGGCATTTCTATGTCAATCATAATCCTTTTGTAATTAATCTAGTATAAAACTAGCATCATCAAGGATTAAAACAATGATACGAATACAATTATATAATATGCCATTAATAAAAATAACACGTAATGATTTTGAAAGGAAAATGCTGCCGAAGTTATTATTATATTATTATTATTATTATTATTATATATATATATATATATATATATATATATATATATATATATATATATATATATATATATATATATATATATATATATATATATATATATATATATATATATATATATATATATATATATATATATATATATATATATATATATATATATATATATATATATATATATATATATATATATATATATATATATATATATATATATATATATATATATATATTTTTTTTTTTTTTTTTTTTTTTTTGATAACTACTATGATAAACCGTGGAATCATTATTTACAATTTTATAACTGATAATGATGTTATAATTTCGAGGAATCGAACCCGGGCCCCAAAAAATGGAAGTCCGTTGTGTTGATCACTACTCCACTGATGGTACAAAAGGAAACAATCCAGAACTTCTACTGACATTCTCGCCTAGTGAAAAGTCCCTTCATATATATATATATATATATATATATATATATATATATATATATATATATATATATATATATATATATATATATATATATATATATATATATGGGAAAGGAAGCCAGTTTGCTATGGTAATCATTTTTAATTTTTATAATTTCTAAGGGATTTGGTGAAATGAAATAATACTTTAATACATTATACAAAGTATATTAATTTACTCGTTTTATTAAAACAATTTTTATAATTCTTGAATTAATAATGAAAATAACAGATTAAATTATGAAATAATAAAAAGCTTTATTATTTAGTAACTCTTCATTCTGAAATTGACTCAGAAGTGTAATTTGAATTTTGAAAATTTTTTCGAAATTTTTTAAAAATCTATGTCAAATCCGAAATTTTCTTCTCTTTTTCGTTTAGAAACTACTCCTTGTAGAGGGAGAAAAAAACCTTGGATTTTGTTTCCGTAGATGACATCTATATTTTGATTTTCGGGATAATAGAACTGTTTCCTTAGTTTTAAATATGAGATTATAAAATCATTTGCATATTCAGTACTTTCTAATATTTTGGCAGCAAAATATTTGCTTTTTTATTCTTTTCCCTCCGTTTCTAAGTTGCAAAGAAACCAAAATGAAATCTTCTCTTTTCTACTAAACTGGCTATGTCTTCTTTATATCCATCAGATATTTCAGGAAAATTGTTTACAGGAACAATGTCTTTTATAAAACGCTTGCTGTGGTTTTCATTTTAAAGTATTAACTGGAATAATTGCCTTTTTACTGTTGTAGAACACTCAATTTGAAGTACTTTTTCTGATTTTCTTCTTTGTCTGCTTACAGCTATTGCATTTTTCACCGCTTTTGTAAGAGTTATGACAATATGAGTATCAAATTCTTAAATTGCTTCACTAATTTTTGTATCGGAAGGTGTACAGTCGTCAGCAGAAGTTCGTTCCTATTAAGCTGGAAATAAATATATATATAAAATGGAGATCATTTCATGAAAGCTCTATTTTGAATAAAAAGAAAATAAAAACATTGAGCGGGGCTTAATTGAACTGTGATTGGCTGAACCTGAAATGATCTCCATTTTATATATATATTTATTTCCAGCTTAATAGGAAAGAACTACTTCTGACGACTGTACCTTCAAAAGGTTTATACGACACAACAGTAAGTAGGAATTCGAGTTCTCCAAACATATGAAGATTAAATGGATAAATTTCGTTGCTGCAAACTGCAAAATCTTGCTTTAATATTTTCCGTAGTTGCAGCTCTTTCTCAACCTTCACTTAACTTTTGGAAGTTCAAATTTGTTTAATACTTTTCCTTCATTATTCATATGCCATAAATTTACTTACAGTAATGAATCATTTAGAGTCGGAGCCCACGTCAGTTATATATAATATATACATCCCACAACCCTTTTATACCTTTATATATATATATATATATATATATATATATATATATATATATATATATATATATATATATATATATATATATATAATATATATATATATATATATATATATATATATATATATATATATATATAAGTAATAAATGAACTTATATATTTATAAATACAACAAGAAATTAAATGATTGGAAGTAAAAATGGAAATTGTGCAAAATATGTCTTCCAAAATATCAAAATAGACGAAAAGACGAGGAAAGAATGTCTTTTACACCCAATTTTGGTTCTCAAAACCACGAGCAAAAAATTACCTGCTTTTCCGAGCGTTTCTTTTGTTGTTTTTAATGAGGTGTTTTTTTTTTTATCTTTTTCTTTTTTTCTCACTTGTAATAAAGAATGAGGAGTGACAGCTTACAAGACCCAATTTGGACTTGCAAAGACTTACACGGTGTTTTTTTGCTTTAAAATGTAGAAATTGTGTTGGGTAAACAAGGTATAAAAGGGTTGTGGGATGTTATTCAAGCCTAAATTATTACTTCATATAGGCAATTATACCATCACAATGTACAACTATATTCTAAAGAAAAAAACACTTCCAAATATAAACAAATTGAATACTTTAATATATATATATATATATATATATATATATATATATATATATATATATATATATATATATATATATATATATATATATATATATATATATATATATATATATATATATATATATATATATATATATATATATATATAAATAATAAATGAGCAAAAGCTGCTTAAAAATTCGAATTATACATATTTATTAATTTTATAATTTCCTCAGTTAACTTCACTTAAATTTTCACCAAGCGAATAATATATATATATATATATATATATATATATATATATATATATATATATATATATATATATATATATATATATATATATATATATATATATATATATATATATATCTATTCATAGCATTTGCTATCTGAATGACATGGTGTTATTTGGAGCAGAATTAATTTGTCTTGAAACATTTGCTGATGGAAAGTTAAAATAGGAGAGCGTCGTGAAATGTAAAACCTTCTTGTTAAGTTTTGAAAGGATTTATAAAGGTGTTTTTCCTTTGTAATTCCTCAAATAAAGAAATGTAATTTACTTTGTTTTTCTTATGGAAAAAAAATTTTCATTTTTTTATTACAAACTCATTTTACACTTCAGTTTTAATTTTCAGATTTTAAAATTAATGATCATTTTCTTTTTATTATATTTAATCTTTCGTCGTAAGAATATTTCTTTCACATATCTTGTAAACTTTCATTTTTCCTATTCATTTTAATTCATATTTCATTGGATTTTTAAATCAGTCTATTGACCGCTTCTCATTCGAGAGACTCATGATATATATATATATATATATATATATATATATATATATATATATATATATATATATATATATAATATATATATATATATATATATATATATATATATATATATATATATATATATCTTGCGAAGGGACACCGGTTCGAATCCCAGAGAGAACATGATTCTCTCTCTTCTATTTTTAATATATTTTTTCAATATATATATATATATATATATATATATATATATATATATATATATATATATATATATATATATATATATATATATATATATATATATATATATATATATATATCTTTACTCCATATCTGTTGAGAATATATTAGTAGTGATCATGGATTGTGATTGGTTATGGGAGAAAATGTCTCAAATTTATGATAAAGGATATTTCCATAATATTTGCATCAGTCTCGTGGTTGGATTTTTTTTCCTTGGAAGTTTCAAGGAATACTTTCATGTATCACTTTGCATTAATTTGCACGAATGTGTCGCTTTTAGACATAATATACTGTCTTGTTATTTTCAAAAACACGTCAGTAGTGAACCATTATTTATATATATATATATATATATATATATATATATATATATATATATATATATATATATATATATATATATATATATATATATAATATATATATATATATATATATATATATATATATATATATATATATATATATATATATATATATATATATATATATATATATATATATATATATATATATATATATATATATATATATATATATATATATATATATATATATATATATATATATATATATATATATATATATATATATATATATATATATATATATATATATATATATATATATATATATATATATATATATAGATCTATTATCGCTTTATTATTATTATTATTATTATTATTATTATTATTATTATTATTATTATTATTATTGTCCTGAAATTGTACTTGGAAATTCGTTTTGACTGGATGCTTTTATTGGTGAATTTGAGGCGAAATTGAACCGAACAACGCCTTTGTTCTCTCTCTCTTGAAACCATTGTGAAGAAAAGCGAAAAATTCCTCCCTATTCATTGAGTGTTCTTGAATTTGTTCTTCAAGTAAATCGTCCGAAAGCAACTTTCAATGCTTGTATCTTTTCCCTCAACGAGACTCCTATTAGATATATATCTTATATTCTTGGGTCTATTTTAATATTCTTAGTGTATATATATATATATATACTCATCTTTTTCACAATCGTGGAGTGGTCTCTATCGCAGGCCACATCCATTCCCCAACAAACACCCCCTCACCAATCTTTTCCACTCACTCATACCCTCCGTCAACCACACACCTTCCTCCCAACTCATCCATCTGTCCCTCGATAACTCCTTGACCTCGCTCATTCAACCTACCCCCTCGGTCTCCTCCTACCTCTCACACTCTCCACTTCTGATACAAATACCTTTTTTGCCAGTCTCTCCTTCCTTCATCCTATAAACATGCTCAAACCACCTCAGTATGCCCTATTCAGCTCTCCTAATCATACTCCTTCTCCAACCACACATTTCTCTTATTCTAACATTACTGACTCTATCCCTTCTACATACACCACACACAGCCTCCAGACCTTCATTTCGAAAACCTCAACCTTTTTTTTTCTCTTCCTCGCATTCAACATCCATACATCGCTCCCATACATAACCACTAGTATACAGAGTTCCTCAAACATTTTCACCTTCACCTCTCTTGACTACCTTCCTTTTCTCCAAATATCCTTCAAGCCTCCCAATATTTCTCCCCTTCTCCTATTCTAAGCCCTACTTCATCAACCTCACTACCATCACCCCCTCCCAAAATTCACCCCGTTTAGGTATTTAAATAAATTAACCTGTTCCAATCGCTCCCTTCCCACTTTAATTTGCATTTCATTTCAGCTGTAGAAGTCTTCTTGTCTAGTGTCCCTATTTTCAAATTACCAGTTGACTTTATGTAAGAACGTACTTTTTCACTACAAATATAAATAATGAATATACCAATTTTATTTGCTTACAAGAATAATAACCAGACATCTCAATTTAAGAACTTTATGAAACATCGTGTCTTTCATGCTTTGCGAGAAAATGATTATATTCCTCTCCATCTTGTGTCATCAATGAGATGATGTTTTGGCAACGTATGCAACACCTCAAAAAGAAATAGAGCTTCAAATGAAAGACTTTAAATATATATACTTCTATTTTTACACCAAATTTTGTAAATCAAATTTTTTATAATATATATATTATATATATTTTTTTTGTCTTTCGTTCCACAATATTTTAAAAAAGGAATAAATTCCTGTAATTAACAAGGAGTTATATATGGTTAAGAATCTTTAGTTTTATTAATTAAACTGTAAAAAATTGAAACTTAAACTTAATAAATTTATTTATTAAACTAAAAAATTTGCCTACATTTATTTTATTTATTTATATTTAAATTTGTATCTGATTTTAATGAAAATTTCGGTGCAGATATAATTGAACAGTTACAGAGTACAATAAATGTACTAGGTTTATACCTCTTTTAATAGTATCCAAAAAGTAAAAAGATTTCTTCATTGACTCTTTTTACAATTTTTCTGGCAATGTGCTCTAATATTTTTTACTTTTCATTAAAGTTTTTAAGATGAAATTATCAAAATAATAGAATTACAGAGTTGGATAACTTTTATTGAGCATTCTTGTATATAACCAATCATTTTACCAAACGACAAGTCATATCCAATTTGAAACAACGAACACAAAGACGTTTCCAAAGGACAAATTGTCATGTATAAAGAAAAATGCTCTTTATAACGGATTCGCAACTCTTACAGTTTAATCTAATTTGAAAATTTCATTAACACTGAATGAACAAAAAAAGGAAAAAAATTTTTTTCAATTTTTTTTTTTTAATTTTTGAATATTTTCACCACTCTTTTAGATAAAGAGGAAAACAAATTAAAAATATATTTCTATTTTCAAATATGGATAAGAGGAGCTACAAAAGCATTAACCTAAAACTTTTATTATCATATTACTAAATATTGAAATATTGAAATCCACTCCCCCCCAAAAGTCACTCAAATTCGGCAATTCATATTGAGACCAGACGTCAAACGGTTTTGTAGACAGAAAAATACATTTTGAAACTAGACCAATCATATATATGTACTACGAAAATTTCATAAAAACTGTATAATTTATAACTAGAGCCAAAATTTTCAATTTCACAATTATTCTAGTAACTAGTTAAATACTGAACATGTCTTTAATTTAATCCCATTTTGGTGCATTTCAAATGAATTTTTTGTTCATCAATAAGATATTGAATATTTATATTTAATAAACTGCATGACATTAAAAGAAAAAAATCTCAAACATAATTATCTAAAACATTATTAAAAATCTTTCAGTACAAATAAAGATAAATTATTTATCCGCAACAGAAATGTAGCTACCATGGTTTCTCAGAATTATATGCGGAATTAAGGCTAAATATTCCT
>SEYY01000378.1:22500-25000 GCA_009176605.1 Armadillidium nasatum
TATATATATATATATATATATATATATATATATATATATATATTATATTATTTATTTGTTTTACCGTTCACCTTTCCCACTCTCATGGGGTGGTGCCAGCCACAGTCTCCTCACACATACACATCCACAATCAATCTATCTCCTTATCCCCATCACTACTGTCCTCCAACTTTCTCTGTCTTCCGCAACTCTCTTATCCTCGTCCACATTCAAACTTCTTCATAATCCTATCAATCCAATTCCATCTCGATCTTTCCTTCCCCCTTCCTATACCTCTACCTCGGATATCATCACTCTATTCACCATCCTATCTCCATTCATTATTCACGTATGTTCAAATCACTTTAATACGCTTTTCTCCGGTCTTCCCTCTATTCCCTTTCTCCATCCACACATCTCTTTTATTCTTTCGTTTCTTGAATCCCATCATCTCAAAATCTTCTAATCTTTTCCACATCTGAGCATTCATCATCCATGCTTCACATCCACACATTACAAATGGTTGACACATTCTCTCAAATATTCTTACATTTATATCATTCGGTATTCTCCCTTTCTTCCGTACCTTCCTCAATCTCCGCATCACTTTCTTTCTCTTCGTCACTCTATTCTTTATTTCCCCTTCCATCTTCATTTTTTCATTCCATTCCATATTTGAACTCTTCTACCTCCTCAAATTTCTCTCTTCCTACTTTTGCATCCTCTCTTTCCTCTCCTCTTACAGGCTCTTTCCTGCACCCAATTCTCCTCACTTTACTCTTTGTTGGGTTAATCCTCAATCCCTAAGTGACACATTCCCTTACAAATTCCGTCACCAACATTCTCAGCTTTTCATCAGATTTCGCAACTAACACCCCCTCATTGGCAAGCAACAAGACATTTACATCACATTGATCCTTTCCATTTCTCAATCTAACACACTTCCTTTCCCTCTCCATCCCCCCCAAACAACACCATCCAGTAGCAAATTAAACAACCGCGGCGACATAACACATCCCTGCCTCAGCCCAACTCTCACGTTAAACCATTCCGTCAGTTCCCTTCTCACCCTCAACCTTGCTCTACAGTTCTCATATAATGATTTGATCCCGTTCAATAATCTCCCTCTCACTCCCAACTTCCCTTAGTATCTCAAACAACTTCCTCTCAAAAACTCAGTCATAAGCCTTCTCCAAGTCCATAAAACATACATACCCAACTTTATTTTTTTCAAGCAATTTCTCACAAATCATTCTCATTGCGAACACCTAGTTCACACATTCCCTACCCTCTCTTAAACTCTCTTGTTCCTCATCACTCCCCTTCTTGTCAATTCTTTTACTATCTATACTAAAGCTTTTCAATAAATTTTCCATTCTACACTCAACAAACTTCTTCCCCAAAAATTCCTTCACACCATCTTCTCCCCTTTTCCTATATATATATATATATATATATATATATATATATATATATATATATATATATATATATATATATATATATATATATATATATATATATATATATATATATATATATATATATATATATATATATATATATATATATAGTCATTATACAGGGATCTTTGCCACTCCTGAGGCACTCTACCTCTCCCCAACACACATTAAGCAATCTAACCTACCAGTCAATCACATCTCCCTCTCCCATCCTTATTATCTCCCCATATAAACCATATCATCCGTTCCTACCGACTTTCCATTCTTTACCTTTTCCACTGCTACTTCTGCTTCATCTCTAATAATACTCCCTTCTTCTTCAAATAATATCTCCTCCTCATCATTCTCCACTACTCCCTCGCCACCCACCCTTATCATCAATTCACTAAAGCCTCTTCCATCTCTCCTCTCTCTCCTTGCACCACATCACAATCTTTTCCCCCTCATTCCTGTCTCCACTCCTCCCTCTCTCCTCGCTTTATCTGCCTCATTCTAAAACATCTTAATTCTCTCCTTGAAATTCTCTGCCAACTTCCATCCCCACTTCTCTTCTACTCTCCTCTTCGCCCTCTTAAATTCCGTCACCTCTCCCTATATTCATTCCAATCCCTATCTTCCTTCGTACCCACATACTTTTGACCATATTTCCCAACTCTTCTTTCCACCACTCACTCCCCTTTCGTCTACCATTCCCTATTTTCTTTACTCCACAACCCTTCTCGCAATCCTCCACTAACGCATCCTTCTGTTTACTCTACTTTTCTTCCACCCCTTAGACCTCACTCTCATTCACCTCCACCCACTTCTACCTTTTTCCTTTTGTGTAATCACCTCTCTTCTCGTCTTCTAATCTTTCAACGCATTGCCTCCACCATATATATATATATATATATATATATATATATATATATATATATATATATATATATATATATATATATATATATATATATATATATATATATATATATATATATATATATATATATATAAGGGCTGCTCGTGGTTAAAATTAATAGGTGGTGCATCTGACATTTCACACACACACGCACACACAC
>SEYY01000378.1:35000-38759 GCA_009176605.1 Armadillidium nasatum
TTTCCAACTATTTGAATTCTTTTACTTCCTCCAGTCTCTTCTCCCCTATATTTACACCCCCCCCCATTCCTTCCCTTTCTCAATCATCTCCTCAACCCCAATCCTCATTACTTTACTTTTTGCTGGATTTATCCCCAATCCTTTGATTGCGCATTTCCCCACAAATTCTCTCACCAACATTCTTAACTTTTCCCCAGAATCAGCCACAAACACCGCATCATCCGCAGACAGTAGTACATTTACCTCTCATTCACCCTCACCACTTCTCAGCATAATACCCTTCCCTTCTCTCTCCATTTCCCTAACTACACCATCCATCAACAGGATAAACAACCATGGAGACCTTACACATCCCTGTCTTATCTCCACTCCAACGGTAAACCAATCAGTAGGCTCCTTCTTCACCCTCACAATAGCCAATCGCTCTACAATTTTCATAAAAGGCTTTGATCTCTTTCAATAAACTTCCTCCCACCCCCCATCCCTCTCTCAATACCACGAACAACTTCCTCCTACATACGCTATCATACGCTTTCTCCAAATCTATAAAGTATGCATAACCGACTTTACCTTTTTCACCCAAACTCTCACCAATTATCCTTAGCGTAAACACCTGGTCCACACATCCCCTACCTTCTCTAAAATCCCCTTGTTCATCTCCCATCCTCTTTCTTGTCAATTGTTTCATTCTTGTCACTAATATCCTCCCATAAATCTTACCTACCACACTCAATAGACTTATTCCCTATAATTTTTACATATCTTCTTATCCCCTTTTCCTTTGTATATAGGCACTATAATAGCATCCCATTACTGAGCACTCTCCCTTCTTCTCAACACACATTAAACATTCTAACCAGCCAGTTAACCAATCACTTCCCTTATCATTTCTCCATAAATACCGTCCATCTCTGCCGACTTTCCCTTTTTCCCCTTCCACACTGCTACTTCCACCTCCTCTCTACTAATACTTCTCTCCTTCCCCAGTTACTAGCTCTCCGTTATTCCTTACCGACACCCCTTCTCTAATCACTTTTCCCATTCAATAATTCATTAAAATATTCCCTCCATCTCTCTCCCACATCTTTCCCTCCTTGTATTAATTCATCATCCTCACCTTTCACTCCCTCACTCTGCTCTTTTCTCCCTCTTTTCTCTCTATTCCCCTCCTTCCAGAACATTTTACTTCTCTCCCTAATATATATATATAATATATATATATATATATATATATATATATATATATATATATATATATATATATATATATATATATATATATATATATATATATATATATATATATTATATATATATATATATATATATATATATATATATATATATATATATATATATATATATGTGTATATATAATATATATCATAAATTATTAAAGGCATTTAGAATTTAAAAATAAATATTTAAATTCTTTTAATATAAATAATAATAAAAATTAAAAAAAAAAAAAATTAATATTAAAAAAAAAAAAAAAAAAAAAAAAAAAAAAAAAAATATCCAAATTAAATTTTTTTTTTTTTTTTTAAATTTTAAAAATTTATTATTAATTTATATTAAATATATAATTTAATATATATATATATATATATATATATATATATTATATATTATATATATATATATATATATATATATATATATATATATATATATATATATATATATATATTATATATATATATATATATATATATATATATATATATATATATATATATATATATATATATATATATATATATATATATATATATATATATATATATATATATATATATATATATATATATATATATATAATATAATATATATATATATTATATAATAGTATATATAATTTTATATATATATAATATTAATAATATAGGGAGTAAAAATGTTCTGGAAGGAGGGAATAGATTAGAAGGAGAGAAGAGTAGGTCAGGGGTGAAGGAGGATGGTGATTAATACAAGGAGGGAAAGATGTGGGAGAGAGGTGGAGGGAATATTTTAATGAATTATTGAATGGGAAAAGTGATTAGAGAAGGGGTAGTGGTAAGGAATAATGGAGAGCTAGTAACTGGGGAAGGAGAGAAGTATTAGTAGAGAGGAGGTGGAAGTAGCAGTGGGGAAGGGGAAAAAGGGAAAGTCGGCAGAGATGGACGGTATTTATGGAGAAATGATAAGGGAAGTGATTGGTTAACTGGCTGGTTAGAATGTTTAATGTGTGTTGAGAAGAAGAGAGAGTGCTCAGTAATGGGATGCTATTATAGTGCCTATATACAAAGGAAAAGAGGATAAGAAGATATGTAAAAATTATAGGGAATAAGTCTATTGAGTGTGGTAGGTAAGATTTATGGGAGGATATTAGTGACCAGAATGAAACAATTGACAAGAAAGAGGATGGGAGAGGAACAAGGGGATTTTAGAGATGGTAGGGGGTGTGTGGACCAGGTGTTTACGCTAAGGATAATTGGTGAGAGTTTGGGTGAAAAAGGTAAAGTGGGTTATGCATACTTTATAGATTTGGAGAAAGCGTATGATAGCGTATGTAGGAGGAAGTTGTTCGTGGTATTGAGAGAGGGGGGTGGAGGAGATTGTTGAAAAGATCAAAGCCTTTATAAAATTGTAGAGCGATTGGCAAAATTGTGAGGGTGAAGAGGAGCTACTGATTGGTTTACCGTGGAGTGGAGATAAGACAGGGTTTGTATGTCACCTTGGTTGTTTAACTGTTTGATGGATGGTGTAGTTAGGGAAATGGAGAGGAAGGGAGGGTATTATGCTGAGAAGTGGTGAGGGTGAATGAGAAGGTAAATGTACTACTGTTGGGATGATGCGGTGTTGTGGCGGATCTGGGAAAAGTTGAAAGTTGGGAAGAATTTGTGATGAAATGCGCAATTAAAAGATTGGGATAAATCCAGCAAAAAGTAAAGTAATGAGGATTGGGGTTGAGGAGATGATTGAGAAAGGGAAGGAATGGGGGGGGGTGTAAATATAGGGGAGAAGAGACTGGAGGAAGTAAAAGAATTCAAATAGTTGGAAATGTTGGTGGATGGAAAGGGGGGGATAGAAAAGGAAATAGAGTGGTGGAAGGAATGAAAGTGATAAGGAGATTAAGGGAGGTATGGAAGAAAGGGAAAACGTCAAAGGAAATTAAGGTAGAATTTTGAGTGTTGTCTTTGCATCGTAATGTATGGTTGTGAAATGGATAATAATGCTCAGGTGAGGAAAAGATTGATGTATTTGAGATGAAGGGACTGAAAGCGATATACATTTGAGAAGGGTAGACAGGATCAAAAACAAAAGAATAAGAGAGATTGTGAAGAGAGGGGAATAGTTGATTGAGCAGAGGAGGGTGTACTAAAGTGGTTTGGGCATATGTGAAGAATAAAAGAGAGGTTGGTGGTAAGAATGTGAGGGGGAGGGGAGCCAGTGAAGATGGATGGATGGAGTGAGGGAGATTTTGGGTGGAAGGAGTTTGAGTCTGGAAGAGAGCTGGATAGTTGCCGAGGAAAAAGGGAGATGGAGGGCGGTGGTGAGGGGAGAGGGTGAAAGACTGACTATGACTGAGTGACTCTTTCCATATGAATCGGTGCTTAAATAATGGGTTTTTTTTTCGAGAATTTTTTATGAACAGAAAATGTTTTTTCGTCAACTAAAAAAGGTTCAAGAAAATACGAATATCTTCTAACAGTGAATTCCTAAACCTTTCTATGATATTAGTTTATTTTATTACTTTTATTTAACAACTTATTTTAT
>SEYY01000378.1:43859-46359 GCA_009176605.1 Armadillidium nasatum
GTGTGTGTGTAATTAAAAGAAGAAACTAATCTTACGTCATCGCTACACACTGTCATTACTCAACGGTAAATAACATACTTGCTTAATGGAAGCAGACTAAAGGCTTTCAGATGGATACTGATAAGAGTCGTCAGCCCTTGAAATGAAGGAATGTAATTGTTGATATGAATTCTTGAGTTTAATAATTCGTAAGATTTTTAAATGGTTTTCACTGGTCAGTAGGATTAAGTGTGACCTTCCTATATGTTACGTTTGTTTGTATGTTTTTATATCGTATTGTAATAATATCCTGTGTGAATTATGTAAAATGATATAAAGAATGTTTTAAATATATATATATATATATATATATATATATATATATATATATATATATATATATATATATATATATATATATATATATATATATATATATATATATATATATATTATATATATATATATAATATATACTATATAATATATATAAATAAATATTATTTTATTTTTTTATTTATTTAGTTTACGAAAACTTAAAATTTACAATCATAAAATTTTAACTTAGAAATTTTTATGTATAAAAGTTTTTAATTTTTCTCAAACGTTTTCAAAAAGCCAATGGAAAAATAACAGTAAATGAGGGAAAAAAAAACAAATATATATATATATATATATATATATATATATATATATATATATATATATATATATATATATATATATATATATATATATATATATATATATATATATATATATATATATATATATATATATATATATATATATATATATATATATATATATATATATATATATATATATATATATATATATAATATATATATTATATATGAGATAAAAATGCATTATTTTGTTCATGTATATATAAAAACACACTTATCTCCTACCATAGGAAAGCCTGTTCACACATACTCATATTTTATGTGCGTTTGTCAAAGTGTGTGTATTTTCGTGAGAAACATTTAGAAAAATATTTGTCCCAAGTTATTTTTGGACCACAACTGACAAATAAATACGACGACCTGCTCCAATAAAGTCTAATTAATTGCAGAATATCAAAAATCTGTTTCAAATTCAAAATCGGATTAACAAATTCGAAAATAAGTTGCAGAAGCATTTCGTTTTTCTCTCAATTAATAAAAAGTTATTTTTTTAAAATTTCTTCTTTTTTTTCATTTTATTCTTTTTCTTTTTCTCTTCTCTTTTCTTCTTTTATTTCTTCTTCTCTTCATTTTCTTCTTCTCCTCTTATACTTCTTTTTCTTCTTCTCTTCTTTTTCTTCTTCTTCTTCTTCTTCTTCTTCTTCTTCTTCTTCTTCTTCTTCTTCTTCTTCTTCTTCTTCTTCTGTTGTGAAATACTGTTGTTTTTGCCCTACGGACTTAAATTTATAACTAGTGTAAGTTGTTGTTGTTGTTTTTATTTGTTGTTGCTGTACAAGTTTTCAATTTGTATTCTCTTTAAATTTTTAGTGTGGTATGCAATTAAAGACAACGGTTTAAAATATATGTTCGAAAATGCTTTTATTATATATATATATATATATATATATATATATATATATATATATATATATATATATATATATATATATATATATATATATATATATTATGTATATGTGTGTATTTTTTATTATTTTTTTTTTATTTATTTATTTATTTTTTTTATTATATATATTTATTATATATATATATATATTATTTTATTTTTTTATTAAAAAAAGTCACATCTCAGGGCATTGCCCATTCTAGGAAAGGAACTTTTCTAGGTATAATATACCTAGGATCCCCAAGTGGGATCAAACCGGCGCCCTCAAGCACGTGAGTCAATCACTCTACCGTTTGATTATTATAAATGATATTTCAGAAATTTTGACTAAATTGAATTTGTCTGAGTAGTTAAGAAATAATAATAATAATAATAATAATAATAATAATAATAATAATAATAATAATAATAATAATAATAATAATAATAATAACAATAATAATAACAATAATTGTAATCTTCATCTCCCAGGTAGAACTTAATTAAGTCCTGTCAGTGGGAAGATTCTTGGGTTTCACGAACACACGGCGGATACCGCTGGCAGGGCCAGGCCAGGCCTGCCTCTGATACCGGAGATTATTTCCCATCAATGACAAGAGCTCTTCACTAACGTACTCGTTTAGTAGTTATTATTTTTATTACAAGAAAAAGAAGTATCTAAAGTGTTATTTTAAATGAATTAATTTAATTTTTTATTTAATTGCATATCTTTATTTATATCAAATTTGTTACTGTATTAAATTCTGATCCATTTCCTATGCCTTCTGGTCACAGGGTTAATGGTTTCATTTTTCGGTCTTAGAGTTACCTTCTTCCTTTTACGCTACGTATCAATCATCAAGGTTCACTAGTTCTTTATCAAACGATTTGCCAGACTTGGTTACAACAGGTGAAGAAACTTCTCCAAAATGTTCCTTTAATTTTAGGGCTGATCTTGCTCAATCTT
>SEYY01000378.1:53859-56359 GCA_009176605.1 Armadillidium nasatum
TTTTTCATAAAATCTTCCATTCAAATCTCAAACCGACCAGAAAAAAAAAATGCATACCAAAAAAAAATAAATAAAATAAAATTAAATAAATTTTTTTTTTTTTTTTTTATATATATATATATATATATTATATATATATATATATATATATATATATATATATATATATATATATATATATATATATATATATATATATATATATATATATATTAATATTTTTTATTTTAAAATAAAAATAAAATAAAAATAAAAAATAACAACAATACATATTATATATATATATATTATATATATATATATATATATATATATATATATATTATATATATATATATATATATATATATATATATATGCAAACAATCTTACCGCATACATAAAAATATATATGTACAGTCGTGAACAAAAGTTCGTTCCTATTAAGCTGGAAATAAATATTTATATAAAATGGAGATCATCTCAGGTTCAGCCAATCACAGTTCAATTAAGCCCCTCTCAATGTTTTTATTTTCTTTTTATTCAAAATAGAGCTTTTATGAAATGATCTCCATTTTATATAAATATTTATTTCCAGCTTAATAGGAACGAACTTTTGTTCACGACTGTACATTCAATAAATAAAAATATATTATTTATAAATATATATATATATATATATATATATATATATATATATATATATATATATATATATATATATATATATATATATATATATATATATATATATATATATATATATATAATATATACCAGCAATTATAAAAACTTAAAAAAATTAAAATTAAAATTATTAAAAATTGACAAAAGATAATAAAATAATCTTGAGAGATTTTGAGTCAAATTTTTTTTATTTTTTTTTTTTTTTTTTAAGTGGATCAAGTTCAACAGAGGATTTATATGTTTTAAAATGGTTTTAAGTTATTTAAAATAAAAGATTGTGCCAAAATTTTGTTTAAAACTGCATTCTCTTTACCCATAATTCTTCCAGACGTAATATCAATTTTTTGATTGCAATTTAATGTAATGTTGACCTAAAAGAATTTTCGAAACTACCAATTCTTAGTCAGTAGATACATTCTTTTTTTAAAATCCAGCATAAGCTTTTCTACAGTCATTTAATGTATAGCATATATAGTAGGATTCCATTCTCTTCCCTGTTATAAGTTGTTAAAAACTTCTTCATAGAATACCCATATTGGAGGAAATTAATAGTGGGAAGTAAGACTCTAATTTTTGGACTTATTTTTGTGGTTTCAATCAGACTGGTTGTGGTAAAATCTCTTTTTATTGAAGTTTT
Source organism: Armadillidium nasatum (assembly GCA_009176605.1). NCBI lineage: Eukaryota > Metazoa > Arthropoda > Malacostraca > Isopoda > Armadillidiidae > Armadillidium > Armadillidium nasatum. The sequence goes on from SEYY01000378.1 coordinate 55,163, forward strand.
ATAAAAAGTCTTCCTTGCACTCGACAAATCCTCATTAATAAAAGATCCCCTCTAACCAAATAAAAGATCCTCACTAACCAAAACTTTAAAAAAATATCTACAAAACAGTCAATTTCGTCATCCAGAAACTGAGGGTGAGCCAATCTTGTAGGGACTCAGAAACAAACCTGAAATAACATCCTGAATGGTAATGTTACTATGGGATTAAAATACGTGAACATGTGAGTCAGTGTGAGTGGGTTTTCTCAAACTTTAAAATTTAAACTTGTCCTTTTTAAGAAAATATCAAAGAATGGCAATTCAATTTCTTTATCCATTTCATATGCAAGTTTAATTTTGGTGGATTATCTTTTTAAAATTTCAACAACTCTTCAACACCCTCTTCAACCACCCTCCTACACCCCTTAAAAAAAAAACTTTAAATAAATTAAATAAAAGCCCAAAAAGAGTTAACAACCCATCATGATTAACAAAATAAAATATTCTAAATTTATGGGAAGTTCTTCCACAAATTTAACCAGATAATCTTTCCAAAAAAAAAAAAAAAAAAAGTTTGATCAACAAGAACATCAGTGAAAAGAAAAGTAACATCAAAACTTAAATTTTGTTTCATAAATTAATATTATTGACTTTCACTCTGAAATCTACAGTTTTAGAATGTTAATTAAACTTCGACAGCAGGAGCTGGTGTTGTACACACAAGTCATAGTAAAAATATGACCTCAAAAGAAATAGTTCAACAGTTGTAACCTGGAGAAATTGCAGGTAACGCAATCAGTTTAACCCTACCAATCCACTGATTTGGAAACGCATCATTAAGATACTGTCTAGCAACCAAACTAAAGTGTGGTAGAGTATCACAGTGCTTAAACCAAAGGCTAACGTCAAATGGTTAGTGAGATGTCCAGGAGGTCTACCAGCTCTTGCTATGTCTCTGGTAAAAACTTCGGTCATAACAGATAATCAACAACCACACCAGCCCATACATTACAAGAAAATATTTTCTGATGTTATGATTATTTCATAACATGAGGATTTGTGTCATCCATCGATGTTTACTGTAGATATTAATTATCGAATGTCTTGTAAACTTTGTCTCATCTGTAAAGATGATGCAGGAAGGAAACTGTGGATCGATTCATTGTCTGAGAAACCATTGACAAAACTGTAACGATGATGGTTATTCTTCGATGTGCC
>SEYY01000378.1:61359-81359 GCA_009176605.1 Armadillidium nasatum
CGATCTCTCTTGTTCAAAAGAGGCTCCTGATTATTATCACGACGGGGCCGACTACGAAGAACTCTACGATATTCCCTTATCGGATGCAGAAGTCAGTCTGCAAGAGGCTTCTTGGATTAATGATGTGGTACAACTAGTTTGGGCGGTTGAGCAAAGAGCCATTCCTTACACTTGCCAGGCTGTTCATATCTATGAAATAGAAAACGAACACGGTACTGTTCATCAAATATTAGCAGAGAAACTAGAAGTAAACTGTAGCTCAGAGAGCCAACTGAATCCCCATCAGGTAGTTATTTCAGTTCCGGGATCTTTATTACGTCCTGGCGGATTGTATCGTTATTGTTTAGTGCTTCTTGAACATGGTACAAATGATGAAGGTAGTTTTCTTGCTGGTTGTTCCGATAAACTGTTATTAACAGATCCAGAGTCAGATTCCGTTATTGAACCTAAAGTCACTAAAATAACGAGTTTGACCGCTGGAAATATGGATATGTCGCTCGTTGTCCAAACCAGAATTAATGGTCACAGTATTTCGTGTTTATATGATGTGATTGTTATCAACGAAAAAAGTATTGTAGCTTCAAGACATATAAATTGTTCAGACCAGAGACAAGTATTTAAGTCTCTTGACCCTGGATTATATATCATATGTGTTCAAGCGGAGCAAAATAGCACGGTCAACTTAGAAGAATTGGAAGAACACCTAAAAACTTCTTCTAACACTTCCTCTCTCCTTCTTCACTTGTTTCCAGCATGTACCAAAGTTAATCTACAGGAAGAAAGTAGATCAAAATGGAATTCCGGACCCCTCCTAACCCTTTTATTTACTTTACCGGGTTTGGCATTTATAATTACGCTATATATCATTGGAAGACGTATTTGGAAAGGAGGAGGAGTACCATGGAGATGGGATCCAAGAGCTAGTAAAAGAGCCAAGTATTTTCTCTATACAGGCGAAGCTGCAACTTCCACAGTCAGCCTCGACCCGCTACCCGTACCTGTTCCGGAGTCGAGTGTGTAATAAAGAGTGTGAGAAAAATCAGGATGTCTCTAAACCAGGGTGTTACCTCTTTGTCTAGTCTGCCGTATATTAGATTTATAAGAGACGTATTTAATATATTCATATAACAGGGTCTTTCACAAGTTCTTTACTATATATATATATATATATATATATATATATATATATATATATATATATATATATATATATATATATATATATATATATATATATATATATATATATATATATATATATATATATATATATATATATATATATAGGCCGCCCTGTATTTGTAAATATGTGTTTGCTAATATGCTGTTCCTAATGTTACTGACAAAAAAAAATATCAAAGTGCCATTATTATTATTATTATTATTATTATAATGATTTTTATTATTGTAATTATTATTAATATAATTATTATTATCATTATTATTATTATTTTTATTATTATTATTATCATCATTATTATTATAATTATTATTATAATTATTATTATTATTATTATTATCTTAGACATGGAGTAGATACAAAAAAAGTGTTGAGAATTTGTATAGAGAGGCAAGATTATGAGTATAATCTTGCTACATTTTACAGCTTTAAAATTATTATTATTATTATTGTTATTATTATTATTATTATTATTATTATTATTATTATTATTATTGAAACAATGCATGTTTTTAAATTTATTAATTTTATTTTTATATAAATTTTAAAGAGCCAAAGAATTTATATGAAAAATAATATATTTTCAAAAATTTATACTCATATATATATATATATATATATATATTATATATATATATATATATATATATATATATATATATATATATATATATATATATATATATATATATATATATATATATATATATATATATATAATGAGAAGGTGTCCAGATGCCCAAGGCGAAGGTCACTTGGATGCCCATAATGTGTTAAACACGTGAGATATTCCAATATAATTTCTATTTTTCTTGGGCTGTTTTATTAAATGTGTTTAACACCTATATATATATATATATATATATATATATATATATATATATATATATATATATATATATATATATATATATATATATATATATATATATATATATATATATATATATATATATATATATATTATTATTATTATATTTATATATATTTTTTTATATTTTTATTTTTTTTATTATTAATATATATATATATATATATATATTATATATATATATATATATATATATATATATATATATATATATATATATATATATATATATATATATATATATATATATATATATATATATATATATATATATATATATATATATATATATATATATATATATATATATATATATATATATATATATATATATATATATATATATATATATATATATATATATATATATATATATATATATATATATATATATATATATATATATATATATATATATATATATATATATATATATATATATATATATATACTATATATATATATATATATATATATATATATATATATATATATATATATATATATATATATATATATATATATATATATATATATATATATATATATATATATATATATATATATATATATATATATATATATATATATATATATATATATATATATATATATATATATATATATATATATATATATATATATATATATATATATATATATATATATATATATATATATATATATATATATATATATATATATATATATATATATATATATATATATATATATATATATATATATATATATATATATATATATATATATATATATATATATATATATAATGAGGAAGTGAAATATATACAAAATATTTAAAAAGCTGAGCTCTTTAATTTTTTATACTAATAAAAATGTTTTTTTTTTTAATCTAAAAATTTGTCTTTGAATTTAATTAAAATTATTAATTTTATGTAAATAAATTTTTTGTTGTCGTACTAAATATTTAATTTTTTTTCAAAAGAAAGTATGGCGTTATATATATATATATATATATATATATATATATATATATATATATATATATATATATATATATATATATATATATATATATATATATATATATATATATATATATATATATATATATATATATATATATATATATATATATATATATATATTATTATAATTAGTCATAAGATTTGCTTCATTATTATTATAATTATTATTATTGTTATTATTAATGCAAAATAATTAGTTCACTGTATCGAGAAAAATTTAAATTTTTTTTTTTTTGAGAGAGAGCGAACTTCACCGACGAGGGGATATGCCGTCCTTCCAAGCAGGCAAAACGCTGCCCTTCAAGCCATCACGAGTTCAGAGAGAGTGAAACACGCCCACACGCAATGAGAGCTCGCGAAGCTCTCCATTTTAAGCTGTTCTCGAAGTCTATGTTCTGTAAAGATTATTTCTAATGCTACGTCAAATTTTGTTTTTCTTTCTTTTAGCATTCGTAGCTCCAAGTTTAGAGAAACACAAAAAATGCATTTGATAATTGGTCTTCCCATAAAAATTTCTGAAGTATATTGTCCTTTTTTTAGCTAAAAAATTTGCATGATAAAGGTTTTATAGTCATCGATAATAGTTTTTAATTAGAAGATTCTTTTATATTAACTGCAACATTCTTTTTTTAAGCGTTACGTAGATTTATCTAAATTTCTTTAGTCGATATGGAAATTGTCATTAAAGATGTTGAAAATTTTTTAAAGTAGTTACAAAGGTTTTCGTTTTGAAACATCAATATTTAAAAAAAATATATTTCTTTTTTTATTTTTTGCTTCGTTTCCTCTTCCCACAAATGAACGTTTTTTTTTTTTCTTTATTTTGTTAGTAATTAAATCTGTACTTAGAGGTTGAGCTGTTTTCAAATTAATATTCTTGAATAGAGTATACACTATACTCTTGTGGCAAAATTTCAGTTCGATTCCAGAAGAGGAACAAAAAAAAGAGAGAGAAATAGGTAGGTTGGTTTCCTTCATAGATTTGGAGTAACTGCTATCACATATGAACTTTGAAAAAAATAAATAAATGCATTTAGTAATGTCTTACAATTTCGGGTTTGCACTACTTGAAAACCAATTTAAAATTGTTTTATTTTACTCTCCAAATTTTAGAAATACGTTAATAGAAACTTCAGATGATGAATAGTCTTTAAAAAAACATTGACGATTCTTTTCTTCATAATTTTTATATTATGTATTTAGGAATATGTTAAAAACATATTTCTGAGACTAAAAATTTCATTTTTATTTCACCACTTCATGAATCAGAAAATAATTTTCAATTTTACAAATAATTTCAATAAGATTATTTCTTTTTCTTTCAAACTGACAGTCGTTTAATAAAGGATAATCCTGAGAAAATGGAGGGTTCCTATAGGAATTACGATGCTCGGAAAAAAAAAAAAAAATTTGAGTGTGCCAAATGAGTTCACAGACCTTTAACGGCTGAACGATAAAATGCAAAACTTTGCTCTTGGCATATCAGGGCATTATATATTTAACGCATTATATTATTATTTTTATTACTTGGCAGCTATTATCACAATGAAATATTCTTAATATATATATATATATATATATATATATATATATATATATATATATATATATATATATATATATATATATATATATATATATATATATATATATATATATATATATATATATATATATATATATATATATATATATATATATATATTATATATTTTTTTTTAAATTTTTTTTTTTAATTTTTAAATTTTATTTATATATATATATATATATATATATATATATATATATATATATATATATATATATATATATATATATATATATATATATATATATATATATTATATATATATATATATATATATATATATATATAAAATAAAAAATAAAAAAAAAAAAAAAAAAAAATGTTTTATTTTTTATTTTCTCTTCGTTTTTTTTTTCATCATTAATAGTGATAATCATTTCAATTCTCATCATCTGTAAGTGATTCATGTGCCATTAAAATAAAGTTGTAATACCAATATATATAAATGAATAAAAATATATTTTATATTTGTTTAACTTGCTTACACATACTCAAGCAAAAGCAAACTCGGTTTTTCAGAGATAAGGGAATCATTCTTCTGGCTAAACTGAACATTTGTGTCTAGTTCTAATAGGTCATAGACAAAAAAGTAAAAAAAAAAAAAAAAAAAAAAAAGAAGAAAGAAATGGGCAATTCTATCGCGGCGCGTATTAAGCCACTAATTTTATAACCAAGACTCTTGTCACTTCCTCCTAGCTATAAATGTATCGAAATATTGGGCAGGTATAACCCTCATCATAGAGTTGGATACTCAGTTTCACCACTCAAAGATCGCTGCATATAATAAAAACCAACCTAATAATTACTACTATTCGGTCCTTACTGCCCCAAAGAGTGCAATAGTAGGAGAAACTTAAAGGATTTAGTTGCTTAGCGATCTATTATTTCTTTAGACTTAAAATTGTCCTCTCGAAAAATATCCTATATACTACTAAATTTTCTTTACAATAATTTGCTGGGGATAGATCCTTAAGATCAAACATGAAAACTAAAGTTTAAATTGAATAAAACTTTCAATATTTTAGGATTTCTACCACTTTGCGAGAGGAAAATATCTCTAAGGCTATCAGTGGAATGCAGACGGCAAAGAGATTAGAAACATTTAAATAAATGACTAAGTTAAATATTAAATTATATTAAAAGAATTTAAAATCCTAATCTTAGTCAGTCTTTTTCCACGTAATAATTTATGAAAAACACAAACTACAATAATGCTTTGAAATTTTATGTATTTTATTCACTATAGATGTTAATGGACTTGTGGACTCAAAAATGAGAACCAAGTTATTCATTTCTGCAATAATTAATAGTCGTACGGTTAAATAGCAACGTTCTTAAATACGCTGTTCACAAATCAAGACTTCAAATAATTGGACTACGAAAGTGTGACAATTTCATACCACTCACACAGATAAACATATTACTGTCTTCTCGCATTCTCAAACCATCTGTATTTGAGATTTGAAATCTAGAAACCAACTGAAGCATTTAAGCTATTATAACCAGAAGACGAAAAAAATATAAATTAAATCTAAATTTTTAGTTTCTGTCAAGAATAAAAAGAATAAATAAAAATTACTGACAGTGAATCTTTTCGTTAAAATGTTCTCCCCAATCATATTACGAGAAGACGATAGAAAGAGAAAATATAATTTCTGCATTAAAACATCAAAAAAGTAAAACTACGAAAATTAAAATATTAAAATTTTCAGACAAATATTAAATGAATTTCTCTTATTAATATAATGGGTACTTCGGCATTTAAAAATTGAACAAAAATTACATAATTTTTGCCTATTTTTCATAAACTACTCATAAGCACAGAAAAGAACACCCGTGTTACAATTGAAAAATAATTTCATTTGCAGCGTCTACAAAAATCATCAAACCCTGGTTTAAAAAAGAAGAAGAAGAAAAAAACTGTTAAACTTCAATAAACAAACATCTTTCTTAAAATCGATAACTATTTTATTTCTGGAATGAGAGTACATAATGAAGGCAGAAATAAATACAAAAAAGCTTTTAAGGTTAATAATAAAATGGACAAAGTAAAAAATTAATAAAGGTTAAGTTATAATAAACAAATCGTAGCAAACATTTATACTGGAGAATTATAAACAATTACATTTTTATCATCGGAAACACTAACAATTTTCGAGCTATCTTTGCTGTATTTTGCACACCAAACCTGCAATATAAATATATATATATATATATATATATATATATATATATATATATATATATATATATATATATATATATATATATATATATATATATATATATATATATATATATATATATATATATATATATATTATAAAAAAAAATTTTCCTTATATTTATCCCTCTATCATTCTGATATTATGAGTGTTGTTATCTATATCGGCATCGGCAAAAGGGTATGTGTATTGGTATCGATACTAGCATACTAAAATATTGGTATCAGATTCTTACTTTTGTACTAAAATTATCTTGATTTAATTATTAAAGTATGAAATGGGAGGAAACATTAATGCTTACCTGATCTTGATGATCTTTGAAAGTATGAACACAATTCCTTTGGGCGAAATCCCATACTTTAACCATATGGTCTGAGGATGACGAAACAAAATGAACCTGATCAGGTGCAAAATCGACACTTAAAACCCAAGAACTATGACCAGATAATGTACAGATTAAGTTGCTGCTCTTTCTGTAATGAGATAAACAAATCCTTTTATAAATTATCATATTATATTTATAAATATATATATATATATATATATATATATATATATATATATATATATATATATATATATATATATATATATATATATATATATATATATATATATATATATATATATATATATATATATATATATATATATATATATATATATATATATATATATATATATATATATATATATATATATATATATATATATATATATATTATATATATATATATATAAAATCTAATTATATTTCAAAATTTAGCTTTGAATATTAATTTTAAAATTAGCAAAAAGATAATTATTATATAAATTAAAATGATCCTGAAGATCTACTTGATAGAGGGAAAGGACATAGGTAAATTATGTAAAACTATATTTTGTAGGAAATGTGGAAGAGAAAGTTGCTTATAAATTTTTCATACCGATAATTAAATCTATCAAATAAAATAAATAAATTTTGAATCATTGCTCTCGATAAATGTTGTCTTTCTGAAATATCTTTATTCGTAATAGTTCCAATGATCAACAAAACCTGAGAGTTCTATGTCTTAATGCAAGAACTATCAATGTTATTTTCTTCCACAAATGTGCCACCAAAACTGGGTTTAGTTTTTTGCACTTGAAAACATAAATGACTACTTTTAAAATGTTGCTATATTTCTTATATTTATTAAAATAACGAAATTGCTCGTTCCTACGTATGAAAATACAAACATTTTGAAGTTCAACTAAAAGTAATTCCATTTTGCAAGAAATTACATCAACTGTTTGTGAAACAAGAAACAGAACTTATATCACACATTTTCAATTAAACATGTCCCAATAACTAATTCTCTGCAGTTTTCAAGGCCACCAATTTTTAACATTTTATTCTTCCCTTGTTATATATTGTACAAAGATATTATCCTTTCGCTTCCCAATATTTCTAAACAAAAGCAATAATGCAAAAATAAATATTGGCAAAAATGATAAACATTGAATGTTTGTTAGAGAAATTCTTTCTAAGTCACAACCAAAAGTAATAATTGATAATTTTTTCTAATCTATTATTATTACTATGTTAAGAAGCGAAGTAAATTATGTTAAGACTATAAAAACAATTTAATATAGAGTTAAACGATAATGAAGTAAAAATTAAAATTCTTGATCAAAAACTAATATTTTAGGAAATTAATTAATATTCCGTGCCAAATGTGCTTAAACAAATTGATAAATTCATTAATCTCTCTCTATGATACTGAAAATAAAATACGAAATGCTTAAGTAAATAAGAAGTTAAAATCAGTTTAAAGTTATCTTAAATTTTTTTTTTATAATGTCCTTATAATCAATAAAGAGAATGCAAACCTGTTGAGAAGATCCTCTACTTACACATCATATAATTTCATGTGTCCATCATCTGCAGCAGTTAACAACAACTGTGAATCTGGAGAAAATGCCAACGCTCGAATTGTCATAGCGTGACCTTCTAAAGTATGAACCAATTTACCACTTTCAATATCAAAAAGATTGATAAATCCGTCGATCGCACCACTTGCAATAAGTTTTCCATCATCACTCTTAAATATAGTATCAGAAAGGAAACGAAAATATTAAAATTTAAATATTATCTTTAAAACATTTTATTCCGATGACAAAGTACCACCAAGTAAGTAAAATGAAGCAAATTAAGTAAAAACTCATTCCTTCCAATCCTTTAATTATCATTATTATTATAAAGGGGTGCGTTTATACACACAAACAAATAAATCAAAATTCTAAATGCTAAAAGTATTTAATGTGAGGGAAAAAATTGAAAGCTTTCTTTCTTAAAATTTTCTACTTCTTATGAATAAATTTGGCTACTTAAATGATTAAGATTCTACTTTAAATAAATATATATTAAATAGTTTAAATTTATTATTATCATTGAGAAGTGTCAATTGTTTAAACTCACAATCATAGAAGTAATAAACGAGAAAATCTATTCACAAATATGTTCTACATAAAATAAATTCTTCAAAAATTACTAATTAGAGTTGTATAAATATAAGGAATAAATATAGTGAATATGTCGGGATAAATTATGAAATGCTGCAATGAGAAGTCAGGGTATATTAAATAAAATTTGAATTCTTAACTACAAATGAAAATTTACAAACAATCTGAGAGTGTTTAAGAAGACAACAATAGAGTCCTTAAACCGTTCAAAGACTAAATTCTTGAATTTTGAGTTAAATTATTCTGCTAAGTAATATTTCAAAACTGCAATAGCTGAAGTATACTTAAACCATAATTCTCAACAGTTGTAAACAGAAGTAGGAAATCAGAGTTTGCATCAGGAAATTGAAATAAGTTTTATTTTTTTTTTATTGGCCCACGAATCTTTAATTTCTGTTTCCCAAGTATAGGAACACCTAAATACTAATATAAAGAAAATCAGGTGTGTGCAATTTTATTCATATAAAAATGCTAAACAAAAGCTTAATTTTAAACCATAAAAAAAAATGTACTAGAATGTCAATGTACATTGTGTCCTATTCAAACTCTGAATACGAAATTGATTTTGAAACAATTTTTTGATCATGTAGAAAAGTGGAAAAGGCTTCTATTCCATACACATGACAAAATTAAGCCAATTGGTCAAATTAAAATAACTTTTTAATGAGTCTTATGAGAATGGAAAAATTGCACTTTATCTCAAGATTGTGCAAGAAACAGCCAAGTTACTAGTCTGTTACCAATGAAGGTGATTGAAGAGAACCCATTTTTTGACACTTCATATAAAATTTCCCCTGAGGCGGGATAACATGAGAGAAAAAAAAAAGGATATAAAGGAAACTTTTTTCATAAGAACAAACTATTTAATTTCAAGTAAATAATTAATAAGAGCGAAACAAACTTTTGTTATAATGAGTTAAATAATTATTCATAGGTTAAAAATGTTAAATGTCTTCTACAAAACTTAAATATTAGGTAACTCAATACGTGATTATATTTTTAGCTGGAGCTTTGTATTGTGTAAATGTCAGAGAATAATAGCTCTTTCAAAAAAAATATATATATATTTTTTTTTGGTTTATTTTTCTAGGGATGCGAAATTTACGATGATAATACTAATACTGATTCAAATAAATAGACTCAACTTTAATTATATACTAAAATGTGTTATTTGAAAAGTGTCTGGAGTCGAAATATTCCTTTAGAGACTCTCCCATTCATAATAGTTTGATGATGCTTTACAAGCTATGAACAACGTGAAAGGCTTTATAAATGTAGTAGTACTTATATTTGCAACTGATTGCACCGAATTGCATTACTTTAAAGTTCCAATGACAAGTTTTTAACGTGTAGTTTTAGTAGACTTCAAGTGAATAAATGATTGGCTTTGTAAGTATACTATAAAGTCAAATGTCGTAAACGACGAGTAAATCTTGTCTGATAAAGCTGATATTACTTTCATCTGTGAAACCAATAAAATGTAGAAGATAATGATTGCAAAAAAATAGTTTCGTTAGAAATAAATTTTGATTTTAAATGTATTTCAGCAAGTTCTATTATTAAATAAAATGAGAATTTGCCCATACAATTTATCCTAGTTTTAAAAGATAAAGGTAATTCGATTTTTTATAAAAAGGCACTTGTAATCATCTGAAAATGGTTATAAATAGCGTTTAAAAAACAAATAAGATACATAAAGATAAGACATAACTTATTTCAATAAATTATATACATATATATATATATATATGTATATAATTTTACAGTAGGTCCTTTAAGCCAGTTAAAAAAAATTTTTCTTATTGTAAAACATGAAACACAAAAGGGTAGTCTAGACAGAACTAGGAAATATGAATTTTAAAAGTATTATTATTTTATTTTATTATTTTTACAGAAATATGCATTTAGTTATTGAATTTTAACAATATTTCATTCATGAGATCGAATTGTTCGGAATATGTTTGAGATACTCAAAAAAAAAAATAAATAAAATAAAAAAATAAGAAGATAGGTTGATAAAAAAAGTCTAATTAAACATCTAAATTATCTTTTCAATCAATCACAAAGTTGAAGAGTTGCTCAAATTTTCCTATTTTTTTTAGGTAATGCTGAACTAATATTTAACTCTGTGACCTGTGCTCAACCTTTTCACTCTATGAAGAATCTTTCACGGATAAAAGAGCAAAAGAGCATGAAAAATTTACATAGTTGGAAGTTAAAATTTAATAATGAGTATACTGAAATTTCATATACATTTTTCGTTTGGAGAATAAAAATGGCACTTTTAATATCACTTCTAAGGAAATTTTATGTACTTTCAACTTTCACCCTGACAAATTGAATAAGTTCATATATTCAAAATCAGTATTCAAAAAAAAAAATAAATAAATAAAAAAAAATAATTTATAATTAATTAAAGATGCAAATATTGATTATCATATAACTTACATATGCTACTGAATAGGTAAATCTTCCTCTTGTATCAAGTGTATTAACTAACTGACCATCTTGTGTTGAATATACATTGATTTTTCCTGCATGGTTTCCAGAGGCAATATGTTTTCCATCAGGTGAGAATACGACTGACCATGCTTCTACTGGACCACAATCAATGGACTGAATCTATAACAGGAAACATCAATATCCATAACTGTTCAACCTTTAGTCTAAAAAAGAGAATTAATTAACATCGTTTTAATCATCACTAACCAAACTACCTGCTTGCCTTCGTGTAGCTTCCACAACCGAATAGTTGAATCTAATGAAGATGAAGCAGCAACTGTTCCAGCTTTATTAACATCAACTGATATAACTCCTAAAGAATGTCCTTCTAAAGAATGGAGTAGGGTTAAATCTCCTTCAACACCTTCGCCATCCCAGTTCCAAATTTTCACTGTGTCATCCAAACCTCCGGAAACAACATACTGTGTAACTCTAAAATAAATATGTAGTTATTCACATAACCCAAAATTCAACTAAAGAGAAACAAAAAAGATAATAAGCTCAATGAAAATATTTTATATACTAAAAAATTATATATATATATATATTTATATATATATATAATATATATATAATATATATTATATATATAATATATATATATATATATATATATATATTATATTATATATATATAATATAATAAAATAATAAATTTTAATGCAATTCCAACAAAACTTAAAACTCTTGAATTTTCAAAACAAATTTTGGAGCTCATTATCATAAGCCAATCCGTAAAAGTTTTTTTTTTTTTTTTTTTTTTTTTTCCTTTTCTTTTTTTTTTTTAAAAAAGAAATATGTAAATTGAAATTATTTTTATAATTTCAGTTCCTACCTTGGGAATTAACCCATACATTCCTACCTTGGGAATTAGCTCATAAATTCCTACTTGGGAACTAAACCATACTTCCTACTTCATAGAACGTCATCGTATTCCTCGTACGGAAAAATTAATTATCATTTAACCGGTATAAGTTCCCAATATACATATCGCCCTAAGTTCGTTGCATTGATTGTTCCATTTAACTATCGACTTATTTTCTGAATCCGAATCCATTTTCAATCTGGTTCCATGAGCAAATATTATATGTAAATAAACATACATTTTTTTGTTCGTTTTTTTTCTGATCTTCTTCTTGTCATATATTCGCTGTAACTGTTCCTTTCTTGTGATCCTTTCTTGCCCTCGCAAAGGGCCTGAGTTTTGTTTTTGATCGCTTACGTCGGAGAACGTCTTCACATCATTATCATCCTCACGAATAAAAGGGGACGATAAGCCAACTTAGCATAACATTGTGAGTACTCAATATTTATTATCATTATTTTTCTCACAAATTACCTAACAATATATTTTATATATATATATATATATATATATATATATATATATATATATATATATATATATATATATATATATATATATATATATATATATATATATATATATATATATATATATAATACAAGGCTGCAGAGTCTGTAAATAAATTTGCAGCTCTTATTCTGGTTCCATAAATTTCAAAATTAACTGACTCTGAATCAGGGCCATTTCAAAATTATCCAACTCCAGTTCCAACATTTTATCCACTTCCTAATTTTATATCTTCAAGCACCACCTCCCATATATATATATATATATATATATATATATATATATATATATATATATATATATATATATATATATATATATATATATATATGATGATTTCATTGCTAAGGAACTATAAGGGGTAAGACTTAGTTCATTTTCCCTGTGAATAAAGCACAATTTGTTGTACTCACTACCATTTATAAGTCAATGTTTTGCATTTTTGGACTCCCTACCTTTTTCTTGTAAGCCCACAATATATTCACAAATTATCCAACTTCAGCTCCAACATTTCAAAATTAAATGCTCCTTAATTTTATTTGCTCAAGCTCCAGCTATCCCATATATATATATATATATATATATATATATATATATATATATATATATATATATATATATATATATATATATATATATATATATATATATTATTATATTATTTTGGAAATAAATTGGTTTTAGGTAGTTGTTACAAATTTTTGGTTGACAACTCCTATAAATGTGATTTCAGGGGAGATCAAAATGACCAGCAATTCTCGTTCTGAATGTCATTCATGACTCAAAACACGCAATAATTTAATGTTTCTAGTTTTGTCAAGAAATAATTTTCTTTATTTGTAGCAGAACTTTTCGTTTATTAATTATTACAAGCAAAAAAATTGTAAAAAAATTACAAAATTCTATTTTTTTCTTGGAATTATAAACAGACTTTTAAACATCTCATAATGACAGAGCTTAAGGAGAAAACCTTGGAAAAGGATTTAATTCAAAATAAAATAAATATCTAGTTTCCAGAAAAAAATTTGTTATTCTAAAATTTTACCTGTATGAAAATTTAAAGATTATATACTTCACGAATTCTAATATAAACTAAATTATTAAAAAGACTGAAGTTCAAAGCAGTTCAAAAGTTAAGGTTTTGTATAGTAGACACATTACTAGCAAAAATTTACAACCAAAGGTGTTGCAGTGACAAGTAATAGAGAGGTTTTCATTTCTAATGCTTTCAGACAATACATACTGTGAACAAAACTGTTAAATAAAATATATAACCAGTGGGTTTGGTTCATTGATGCAATATCTATCCACTTCATCAGTATAAAATAAAAATTAAAAAAAAAATTAAATATAAAATACGAACATTGGTGTCTTCTAAGTTAATTTGACTGTTGGTCATAGAAGAAACAAAATTTCCCTCTGACAAAATAATCTGAATTCATATCAAATGCCAATCAGTTATTTAATGTATCTTTGTATTGATGATGAACAACAAGACATGAACATTATGATAGATGGTAAGTATTCCTTCTACTAAAATCAAAAGGATCATGGTGTTGTAAAATGACAAGAGTTGTTTATTCAATGCTCTACTCATTCATTCAGAAATAAATGGACAGTCTACCCGTCAGAAGGGGAGCAACACCCGAGTATATTTCTGGTCATTTCTGATTTTGGTTCAACACCAAAGACTAAATCACAATCATCTGCCTTTCTCAGTTTGGACTAGACCCAATGCAACCTTTTAAATAAAATTGAATGAAGTGGAATAATCTTGCCAGAATGTCAGACAGGACAGAAACTGCAACTGTTAACAGTGTATTGCAAAATACTGATCTGATAACTGATGGCAATAAGACTTGTTATCATTATTAATTGTAAGCAAGCTAAAATGAAAGCTGGAAAGATGTTATATTATAAACACGAATGAAAAACAGGAAAACTTTATATATATATATATATATATATATATATATATATATATATATATATATATATATATATATATATATATATATATATATATATATATATATATATATATATTATAAAATATAAAGATGTTATATATACTATATATATATATATATATATATATATATATATATATATATATATATATATATATATATATATATATATTATATATATATATTATATATTATTAATTGTAGCAAGCTAAAATAAAGCTGGAAAGATGTTATATATATAACACGAATGAAAAACAGGAAAACTTTATATTATATATATTATATATATATATATATATATATATATATATATATATATATATATATATATATATATATATATATATATATATATATATGAATAATGATGCAAGGACCAGATGAAAAACTCTATATACCAGTGCTGTTTTGAATAACACTATGCTCCTTGAATAGGGGTCTGCCCATGAGCAGTGGTAAGTTATATTTAAAAAAAAAACAAAAAAAAAAATTCTCCAATTGATAGTGAAGACAGAACCAGAGCAAAAGAACAATTTAATACTTTTCATAATGCTAAATTATGTTAATCGTTAGTACTGATGGTACTCAAGTTAGACTGGAAAGTATAATAGTTGCATTCAAGGCTTAGAAAAGCTGCCCAAGAGGCCATATCAGTGGAATGTCATCCTACAAACAAATGAATTTCTGGTGAATTATGTCATTATGACTTTAATGAAGACCTCTAATAGCCCTGAGAGGTGTATTGGCACTATTGTGCATTCATTCATGGTTGTTAACACAGGCAAAGAATCCTTCAATACTCTGTTCTTAGATAAGCTATCTTCAAAATTAGAGTTTTAAGTTCAGTTCTGGATTCAAGTGTAATTCCCCCACTTAGTTTGACACAAAGTCAAACAACTTAACATGGATCCAGACACTTCTTCAACATGATTCAAAGAATGACTTAGTTTACAGACGAGTCATGCAGAAAGCATTTTTTAAAGTAATGTAAAGAAATAACATTTTTACAAACTCAAAAAATGTTAGGCAAAAGCAATGATAAATTATGAATGTGAATAAAATACTTTTAATACATAAGAAACTACCATCATATAATATTCCAAATGGAAATAATGAGGATTTGTTGACAGTGAATATGAGGAGGATTCTTTAAGACTGCAAGAAAATATTCATGTAAAAAATATTTCATCTACCAATATTAAGCCTGAGAGCAAAGTCATACAACAAGTTAATTGAATTAAATTCTTATAATCAACAACACCCAGCCATTCAACACTTAATTGATTTTGAAAATACAGCAATATCAAATGAAACTTTACAGCTCAACCATCAATGCCATAGACATAGTTACAGAGCCATTGGCACAAGTTATTGAATTTGAAAGAAGAGATGGTCTAACTTGTCAAGATTAAGTCTAATAAATTTGTAAAATGATCTGATATCAATAATGAAATTTTCATAATCACTAGTCAATGAAAGGGTAGTTTTTTTTTTTTAATTATACTTCTTACAGGCATTGTCCTATACAAGGAGAGGGATAAAACCAGCACCCTCAGATATGAGTCTGTAACTCTTAGCATTTTGCTATGGTAATGGAAATGGTAGCTAAACACTTAAAAAGATTGTCAAGTTTAGATAAACTTCTCCAAAGAGAATGGTCATTTAGCAAATCCAGATTTTTAAGCCAACTTGGTATGGTTCTGATTAAAACAAAACCAACGCACCATGAGTAACTGCCCAATTTTCACATTTCATTAAAAAAAAAAAAAAAAAAAAAAAAAAAAAAAAAAAAAAAGTAGGGCACTGAGTAAACATTACTTAAAATATATATAAGATCATTAAAGTTATGATGTATGATCACTAATGAATTAACAACTGGCTGAAAGTGATTTTTGTAATTTTCAACATTTGTACCCAATAAAATAACTATCAGCCCATAATTTCCTTTTCTTGCACAAATTGACAAAGTTCCTTTTAACACACACAAACAGTGATTCTGTAAATTTTGAAGCATGATTTTCTTTTCCTCACCTCCCTAATCAAGGAGGGGAACTTTCAAGGTAATTTCTACCTAGGATCTGCATGAGGGATTGAACCAACACCTTCAAACACATGAGTCAATCATACTACTATTTTGCCACAGCATATATATATATATATATATATATATATATATATATATATATATATATATATATATATATATATATATATATATATATATATATATATATATATATATATATATATATATATATATATATATATATATATATATATATATATATATATATATATATAAATATATAATTGCAAAGATATTTAATTTAAAAAAAAATTAAAATAAAGTTTTCTATTAACATGATGAGATAGAAGGTATTTATATTTCATGAGTTTATAATAAAATGGAATTAAAATTTCTTATGCCATGTCACAGTTTAACAAGACTCACTTCTCTGGTAAGTTTTCTTCATTCTCATTTGTTTCTCCGTTTTCTTGAGTTTCACCATTTTGTTTCTCCTCTGAATTTTTATGAGTTTCAGGATTAAAGAGACCCCAAGCACATGACCAAATTCCTTCAGTGTGTGCAGATTCTTTTTTATGTATCAAAGAAAACTAAAAATAAATTTAAGTTATTTTAAATAAGAAAAACTAATAGTTAATGTTTTTAAAGTGGTATGGTAATTATATCACAAGCCAAGTACTTAAAGTATTATGGAATAATATATATATTTGTTATTTAACAATCATTAAATAAAGAGATAATATATTAATTCAAAGTTCTGATAGTAACTTGAAAACTTTCTACTGGAATAAATTTAAAAGGCAGTTTTAATGAAAGAGATCAAGATATAGTGATGCTCAGAGGTGGGCATAGATACTCAAAAAAAGTAATTTTGTTGCAGTTAAGCCATTACTAGGAAAAAATAACTCTATTATCATTATTCCATTTTTTTGAAGGGAAAAGAAAAGTAATGAAAGTACTGTTACTCTGTTATTTTTTAATTTTGACTACAACATTGACATTAATTACTGCATCTTAGGTAATTTAAAAAATTTGGTGTATTAAATTTTCAACATTATCATTATTATTACAATAAATTTTTAATAATTACATAAAAAATTAATTATACATATATATTTGTTTGCATATTTGTTTTTGTCATTCCTTTATGAGGTTGCATGTTCAATGTCTTCTGCATGGTGTTGGTTGCCCTCGAATTTAAAGAATATATACACTTTAATTAGGATAAGCATAAACAGAAATATTGTTTGAAAAATACCTAAAGCAAGTACAGAATCTATGTAAGATTATATTATTAGCTTGCTTTAAAGTTTACATTTCATAAGACTAATATATATATATATATATATATATATATATATATATATATATATATATATATATATATATATATATATATATATATATATATATATATATATATATATATATATATATATATATATATATATATATATATATATATATTTTAGTGCTAATTTAGTTCGCACTTTTTATATGTATTCAAATATTCTTTTTCCCTAGAGATCACTTATATAAAACACAATTCTTAAAATCAACTTTATTTATGTATTATACATTCTATGATGTTATTATATATTATTTTATCACACTTTTCCTAGCTTTCGTGGCCTGTATCAGTCCACCTCTTTCAGGGCTAGTCTGAGAGTAATCTGCTAAATAATTTTCAGTTCAAATCCTTCTTGATGAATTAGTTGGTTTGTCTTAATCGTTCTCGTGTCCATTCGTTCAGAGTATGCTTTATACTATCACACGATGAGGATTGTTTTAAGTATTCATTCATAATGTTATCGATTTTATAGTTTCTGCTGTATAATACATAAATAAAGTTGATTTTAAGAATTTTGTTTTATATAAGTGATCTCTAGGGAAAAAGAATATTTGAATATATATATATATATATATATATATATATATATATATATATATATATATATATATATATATATATATATATATATATATATATATATATATATATATATAAAACAGATTTATTTAGCTTAACCTGGGTAGTCAATTGGCTATCAAAGAAAGTTGAACAAAATATAACGGACTAAAAGGTAAAGGATGATAAAATAAGTTATTCAGTATGTTAAATGAAAGAAAAAATAACAAGTCAATTACTTCATTACTCAAAAAACTAGTTTCATTAGTAACAGAGTAAAATGGAATAATGGATCAGTGCCCACCTCTGGTTATACCCTTAAAATACAAATGTATGTTAGTAAAATCATATAAATGAAGAACTTTGAATAACTGAACAAAGTTCAAAGTTTGACTGAATTGTCATTTATATTCTTCTTTGAATGCTTTTTGCAATGACTCTTATTCAGCATTTCAGTAATACAGCAATGGAAATTAGGTTGAGAATCTTAATTAACATTAAATTAGGTTGCAGACTTGCAGTTATAATTAGGTAAAATTGAAAATTCTGTTACTTTTAAGATCATTTGATTGTTTTATAGGATCCTTGCCTAGTTTTATACAGTTAAGAAGGTATGCACCAGAGGAACAAATTCCGTATTTTCCACACACACACATATATATATATATATATATATATATATATATATATATATATATATATATATATATATATATATATATATATATATATTATATATATATTAGGGATGGAGTGAAGTATCGGTATCGGTAAGTATCGGTACCTGTAAATTTTTAGGTATCGGTATCAGTAAAAATTTTGGTATCGCTCCATCCCTAATATATATATATATATATATA
>SEYY01000378.1:86359-91172 GCA_009176605.1 Armadillidium nasatum
AGACTGTCCCAGTCCAAACAAATAATGATAATAACAATAACAATACTAGTACATGCACAAAAGACTAGGTCTATCCCTTCCTTAGTTATCAGTTCATTCATGCAAAGATAAAAGCAAAACCAAGCCCAACTACACATGCAGCATTCAATGAACCATCACCCACTACAAAAAAACTGCCATTAGGCTTAGTCATAGGTTGATCTGTTGATCTAAAAATTCATATATACCCACCAATTTGGCTTAGTCAAGTTATATTATATAATACCTAAACCATCCATAAATCTATCTAGCCCCCTTTTAAATTTGACAAGAGAATCACAGTCAACAATCTCTTCTGGCAAGTCATTCCAAAAATTAACAACTCTATTACTGAAAGAATATTTTCTTAGATCGAGATGGCATGGCTTCTTTTTAACACGTTGACTGCCATGTGGGGCGCTTGCGCCCCGCACCTCTTCAAAAAAAAATTTCATCCGATTCTCCTGAAAATTTCAATATAGATAGCTTTTTTCCCGACGAAAAAACTCCATTCCTAACGTTTTTGCGAGGGAGTTAAAGTTTAGAAGTTATTTCGGAAATTTTAGGAATGTTCAAATCTACGGTGAGGCCACATAAAAAAATTTTTTGTTCTGAAATTTGGAATGTGTGTTTCTAAATCTATTAGCTACAAAATTTTCTGATAGACTTTTGCTCTCAGAAGTATAGAAAAATTGTTATTTGCCCAATACTGACCAACTATCGAAAGTCAAAAATTGTTAAAAAAAAAAATTTGAAACTTTTTTTAGAAAAATATTTAAAAAAAAAAAAACTACAAAAACTACATTATTCATTTTTGGTAGTTTTATAGATAAATGATGGGGCTACAATATCTGTTTTATATATTATTCGATTTAACTTGTCTTTTCTGAGATATAGCTCTTCAAATAAGGTCCATTTTTGTGCCAATTTTCAAAAATTTTAAACGTTTGAGAGACTATATCTTTCTTCAAACAAATATTATTTTATAATGTTATAAACGTAAGTTATAGACCTATCCCTCTTCTAAACAATATATAAAAATAAAAAAATTGTTAAGGCATTTTTTTTAAATAATTTTTTTCTCCGGAAAGGTATGATTTTTTTCAAAAAAATATTTGAGTGCCTATTTAACTTTTTTTTTAGACGTGATATCAAAAATCTCTTCTACAGCATCCATATATTGGGGCTAAGATTGTTCAGTTAAAATTTCAGCTCATGTGGACCAGTGGTTTGACCCCGCTTTTCAAATTTTTTTTAACTTTTGACCCCAAATAAGTTCTAAACGGTTAATCACTCGTAAAAACGTTAGAAATGGACTATTTTCGCCGGGAAAAAAGCTATATATACTGAAAATTTCAGCTCAATCGGTCAAAAAATAAAAAAAAAAAAAAAAACGGGCTCAGCCCCATTTTCCGGCAGTCAACGTGTTAATTTTCTTATCATGTCCTCTAGTTACTCTTCCACGGTCCAAAATAAAGTATTTTTCAATCTCTGTATTACTGTCAGATGCAAATATTTTGTAAACTTGTATCATATCCCCTCTGAGAAATCTCCTTTCAACTGAGAACATTCCTAACTCCTTCAACCTCTCTTCATAGCTCTTATTTTCAAAGCCAGAAATCATCCTTGTTGCTCTACGTTGTACTCTCTCCAGCATATCTATGTCTTTTCTTAAATGAGGAGCCCAAACCTGTGCACAATACTCTAATGCTGGCCTAACATAGCTATTATATAGCTTGCTTATAACCTCTTTGCTCTTGTAAACTACATTGCGATTAATTATACCTAACATCTTATTAGCTCTATTCCTTGCTTCCAAACATTGATCACCCACCTTCAGATTACTGCTAATAATCACACCTAAATCCTTTTCTTGGTTCCACAGTCTCAAGCCACTCCCCATTCATTTCATAATTAAATCCTTCATTTGAGTAACCTACATGAAGAACTTTACATTTTTTACTATTAAAGTTCATTTGCCACCTCTCTGCCCAACCAAGAAGTCCTATCTAGATCACCTTGAAGCTTTATGCATCCGTCATTATTCCTTACTGAGGTAACCACTTTGGTATCATCTGCAAACTTAGAAACCTTACATTTAAGACCTTTGTCTAAATCATTTATATATATAAAGGAACAAAAGTGGTCCCAGCACAGAACCCTGTGGGACCCCACTCTTCACCGTTTCCCATAATGACTTATTACCATTAAGTAATACACACTGCCTTCTGTTCTTTAACCACTCTTTAATCCAATTGTGTACCATTCCATCTATACCATACTGTGACAACTTTTGCATCAGCCTAACATGGGGTACCTTATCAAAAGCTTTGCTAAAGTCTAAATATATGACATCAACTGGATCACCCCTGTCTATACATTCAGTAATATATTCCATAAATTCTAGTAGATTTGTCTGACATGATCTACCCTTTCTAAAGCCATGCTGGGAGTTATATAGTATCTTGTTATCATCTAAGTGCTTCTCTATATGACTTTTCAGTAATTTTTCCAAAATTTTCACAACCAGAGATGCTAAACTAACTGGCCTATAGTTCCTAAATCTTCTTTACTACCTTTTTTAAATATGGGCACCACATATGCTGCTTTCCAGTCCTCAGGTACCTCTCCAAAAGCAATCATTATTCTCAATATGCATGTATATGTGACCTTATTTGTTTGGTCACTTGAAGTCCTTTCCAATTATTTTACTATTGAATGTAAATATTTAAATGATTTCAGTTTGTATTTTAACTGTTATTTCATTAATTATTGTAGGATTATTTTGAGTCTTATCAGATTTATTTATTATTGAATGTTTTTATTTTATATTTTTTTTGTATTCCTATATTTATTATTATTATTATGATTATTATAATCATTAATTTCATTTGTGTTTTCCATATAATTAATGCTGTTCATAATTTCAGGTTCCCATCTGTAACAATGGAAGACACTCCATTGTTACGATTTTGAACTTCACACTCATTTGATAATATTTTATGAATGAAATTTACAGTAAAAAGATTTGGCAGTTTCGAATGCAGTGTGAACATATAAAGATCAATTCGTTTGGTAACAGAAAGTAAGAAAAAGAATACTTCGTAGATAAATTCACGCGATACGTAAATTATAATTTAATAGTATCATAGTTAAAGAAGTAAAATACTTAAGCGACTGACCTCTATTAACCTGGGTCATTCTATATGATCGTCATTTCATTGATCGTAATCTACGAAAGTAGTAACCCGACAAAGGGGTTGATAGAATTGATTGGAGAAGTAGAATTCCTCCTGGATAATTAAAGAATAAAAGGAGAAGTAAGATTCCTCCTGAAGAAATTAAAAGAAATAGGAGAAGTAGAATTCCTCCTGAAAGAAATTGAATAGATCGGAAAAGTAGAATTCCTCCAGAAAAGAATAACAAGAAAAGTTGAATACCTCTTGGGAAGATATTAAGTAAATTAATAGGAGAAGTAGAATTCCTCCTGAAAGAATTTGAATAGATCGGAGAAGTAGAATTCCTCCAGAAAAGAATAACAGAAGGTGTTGAATACCTCCTGGGAAAAGTAATAGGAGAAGCTGAATACCTCCTGAAATGATAATTAGATTGGAGAAGTTGAATACCTCCGGAGAAGAATAAATAGGAGAAGTAGGATTCCTCCTGAAACCCAGTATTTTAATAAGTGAAGCAGAAGATTTCTTTGAAGAAGACAGACATATAAAATAATTATCAATTTCCTTTATTGAAGTTATTTTCTTTAAATTGATTAAAAGGAATAGTATTTTATCGAATATTTGTTAATCACCCCTAGACGTTTTTAAAAGATTTAACGAATTCCGGGCTCACAAGACAGACGTCAGTCTACTCCGGACAACGTCTTGTGACACCATCACAGAGTTATATAAACTTAAAAAAAAAAAATAAAGATTTTTTTTTACCAAAAAGATTCAACATATAATATATATATATATATATATATATATATATATATATATATATATATATATATATATATATATATATATATATATATATATATATATATATATATATATATATATGTGTGTGTGTGTGTGTGTATGTGTGTGTGAGTGTGTGTGAGAGAGAGAGACCAAAATCATTTTGATTTTTACCGAATTGTGATTAAGGCAAATGAATTCTGTTGACAAGTGAGTAACTTAGAAAGTGAGTAACTTAGAAAGTCAGAGATTGCCCAAAGAGGTTTCAATTAATTCTTTTAAAAACAAAGGAAATAGTGTGCGTGTCTATGTCAGTGTGTATGTCTATGTCTGTATGTGTGTGGGCGTGTAAATAATATAACATAATAATTAACTGGATGATGTTGACGAGAAAATTCTAAGAAAGAAAATGTTATGGAAAAAAAATGCAAATGGAAAAAATGACTCATAGGTCGATTCATTAAACTTCAAGGCAGAAATAAAGAAGCTTATTTTGGAATGATTATATTTTAAATGATGAACTTTGAGTTCGTTGAAGAGTCGTTATTTTAGTGACAGAAAAAGAAGAGATCGATCGATATAAAAATAATTACAGAAATCTATTTTTTAAAAGTTAGTCTTCTTTAAAGAACTCTATTCTTATATATATATATATATATATATATATATATATATATATATATATATATATATATATATATATATATATATATATATATATATATAGTGGCGGCTCGTGTAAACTTGGCAAGGAGGGGCTGCAAGTTTATATATATATATATAGCGACCTAGTTATCTCTAGCCTGACCAATTATGGTCCAGGAGGTCGCTAC
>SEYY01000379.1:0-15000 GCA_009176605.1 Armadillidium nasatum
TTTAGTTTTAGAGAAACAAAATGAAAGAGCCTGGAGTCTCCCCGAAGAGTATAGCAATAGAGTTTGTGCCTTAAATCCACACACGAAAAAACTTTTCACACAGCTTGGAGCATGGAATACTATAACAGATTTAAGGGCACAACCAGTAAAGAAAATGCAGGTGATGATAAGTATTTGAATTTTATTTTTTATAATATATAAAATATATATATGTTTGCGTACTTGTTAAATGTTTTCAAAACTTCCTTATATAATCATTGTTGAGATCTTTGCGAAGACCTAAAGTTTTTTTTATTTTTTTTTTTTTTTTTTTATCGCTTTTACTTGTTTGATAATTTGAGATGCAACGCTTAGCTCAAATGGTAGTTTAAAAGACTCAGAGGGAACCAAGAAATATTTGTAGCAATTATACCTATCATTAGTTGATTCTTTTAAGTAGTTTCTCTAATGATTTTTTTCAATTAAATAATTTCCATTTTATTATTACTTTGTATTTTTTAATTGAATAATGAAAGCTGTTAATATACCGGAAAAAAAAACCATGATATAAATAACATGTTACTCTAATTTAGCTTATGGAAGCCATTTTATTTACAAAGGTTTGGGAGTCCTTGTACAGAAGCTCTAATTACTTTTGAAGAAGAAGAAGAAACTGGTGAACCAATTGCTCATATTGTAGAGAATGATGTTATTTTACATTCATTAAAAGAAAAAATCCCTGAGAATGTTGAGGTAATTTTGGGAATATATTCTGTAGTTATAAATATATTAATGCTAATAACCAAGATCGAGTAATTGTAGTTTGTAGTTTTATTATTACCATTATTAATATTATTACTTTATTGTTTTGTACTAGAACTTTTTTTTAGCCAAGGAAATACAGATTTTTGAACTCAATTTAAAAAAATGTTTCCCAGAGTTTAATATAGCTTTTTATTTCCATAATACGAAGGAAATATCTGAAGCAAATTTGATTATTCTTCTGTTGTAGTTATTGATTTAAAAACATATAAAACTATTTTAATAGATAGTAACAGTTTTACATATTTTTTTATCCAAACTTATTTATTATCAGAATTTAAGATTATTTTATTTATTTATTTGATTAAATTATCGCATAGCCCTAATTTACAAGAAGCGTGAAGCACTCATTGAATCAGTATCAATACTTCCTTCTATACTTACTATCGTTTATTCTTTTTCACTACTACTACTACTACACTACTAATGAGTTATTTGATTAGGTGTGGTATGGTAGTCAAGTATCTGGATACGAGTTGCCATCGTCAAATGATGACAAGCCTGTCGTAAATTTGTCTGACGGAAAAAGAATTGTTACTGATTTATTGGCAAGTATAGTATTATTATTATTATTATTATTATTATTATTATTATTATTATTATTTTGAATTTTAATATTTGCATTTTAATTAATATATTTTTTTCGAACCCGTGTAAAAGATTGGTGCGGATGGTCTTCACTCCGGAGTGCGAAAAGCGATGAAATGCCAAAATCTTTCTTGGGAGTATGATGATCAAATGGGTATTGTTGCAACACTCCATTTATCTGAGGTATATATATATATATATATATATATATATATATATATATATATATATATATATATATATATATATATATATATATATATATATATATATATATATATATATATATATATATATATATATATATATATATATATAAATTATTTTTTTTTTTTTTTTTTTTTTTTTATTATTATTATTATTATTTTTATTATTATTATTATATTATTATTATTATTATTATTATTATTATTATTATTATTATTAAAAATCAAATTTTACAGCCTGGCAAAAATTTCTTTCATCTGGACCTGTCGCATTTTTTATTATTATTATTATTATTATTATTATTATTATTATTATTATATTATTATTATATTATTATTATCATTATTATTATCATATTATTATTATTATTATTACTGTTAAATTACTTTTTGAATTAAGATAACGAGATGCTAATGATATTGTCGATCTCTGTTGCAGCTTTCGTCGACAAGAAGTTCGTTAGTTTGGTCGACAACGAAGCAAGATGCATCGGCGTTGATGTCTCTGAAGGAGGACGATTTTGTCGATGCTTTAAATAATTCGGTGGTAAGCCTTTTACTTGTGTATCTTGATATTTAATTTAGGGATGGAGCGATACCAAAATATTTACCGATACCGATGCCTAAAAATTCCCCAAAACCGATACCTTGATATTTATTAGGGATGGAGCGATACCAAAATTTTTACCGATACCGATACCTAAAAATATGCCGATACTTGCCGATACCAATGCTTCACTCCATCCCTAAATTATTTATTTAATTCGTAAGTGAAATATATATATATATATGCATTTGTCACATTAATTATTACAAGAGGCCGAGTAACAATGTCGATCTCGTTCTTCGTTTACCGAATTGGAAGTCTCGAAATGGTTTTATGGTTGCGTTTATGAATCTCATCCACAGTTATGGTTGACTTAATGGGTACCAGTTTTTGTTGGTAGAGACCTATACGATCCATCTCTGTCATACTGACAGTATATGTGACCGAAAACCTTGTAGTTCCTATCAGGTCTTTTTGATAACTATTCATACGAATCATCACCTGCCGATTACCTCCTTCAGACTATTGTTCCCTCTTCAGGAGGCTCTTTGTTAGGACTGAAAAGAAATATTGTATTTTTGAAGAGCAAAATAGTTCGCAAGAAATGCTGATCTTGATTTTCTTAAGGTGATGGAAAAGGATGAGTGACTACAATGACTGATTAATATATATTTTTAATTTTTATTATTATTATTTTTTTTTTTGAAAGATCGCCACCACTCACGGGCAGAGCCCTTTTCAAGGAGGGAGCACACACAAAAGGAAGAAAACTCACCCAAACTCGAACCTAACGTATAACCCTCAGGTGGGCACAGACGGAAGCCTTGAAGAGAGGAAGATTAAATACAGGAGGAAAAATAGATGATGTTAGAGAATTCTACAGAACAGATTTGGTTGGAAAGAAGGCACCACAACGGGCTAACCTGGGGCTTCCTACATCCACTCAAAATTCGTGCCAGAGCAGGGCACGAGGACGAAGTAACGGTGTAATGCGAGAGGCCAATTCCCTCGAACACCTTCCAAATATGATAATACAATTTATCCAGTTAATTTTTGAATTAGCGGCTCCGTAGCTCAGTCGATCGAGCACTCGTGATAGCAAACGAGAGGTCCAGGGTTCGAGGCCTGGCCGGAGCGGGAAATGTGAGCGGTTTCTCCTTTGCGCTTTTGCTTCGAATGACTCAATCGTTAAATGAGTACATCAGTGGAGTGCTCTTGCCACTGATGGGAAAACTCCCCGGCATCCGCGATAGGCCTGGCCCAGCCAGCGGTATCCGCCGTAGGGCCCAAGAAACTCTAGGATCTTCCTCGTAAGATCCTGCTGACAGGTGCTCGCACCTACAGGAGTATGGTGAGGTGAGGTGAGGTGAATTTTTGAATTATAATTTATTATTTGAATTCTTTGTAAGAAATTGCATAATATAAAATGAATAGTTATTACAGATATGTCAACTAGAAAATTTGCTAACTTGCACTTTGCTAAACTTCATATTTGCCAACTGTCAAGAATTTGTCTACTGAAATTTGTGTACCTTTTCGTCAACTTGAATTTTGTCATACTTGAATTTTGCCCACCATCTGAAATTTGTGGACACTCACGGGTGGGCAGAGCCCTATTCGAGGAGTGTGGTTCTTAGCCAGGGAAAATTGAGTTATATGTTATTTCTGACCAAGTTGATAAGTTACGCAAATTATTTGGGTTTGGATAGGGAAACCCTGCTCAGGTACAGCCCATTCAAGTATATTTTTGATAACCGGTGGGCGTGGTTTCAGCCAACTCATGGGGATTTCTAGACCAGCTGGTGGACGTGGTTTTGAATCCTGAACGGGCTGTCCTTTGCGCTTAAAGCAAATTTTTTTTGGAGAGAGAGAATGAGATATTTATACTTTGGAATAGCGTGGACTTATGAACCGACCGGGGCCCCGGCTAAAAATCAGGGAAATCCGGGGTTTGCCTGCCGGGGTTAAAATGGCAAATTATACTTGAGGGGACAATCCAATTTCAAATTTTTTTAATTTTCAGCCGATTCTTCTGAAATTTTCAGTGTATATATCTTTTTCCCCGGTGAAAAAAAAAGTCAATTTCTAGCGTTTTTCTGAGTCTAGCTACTAAAAAAAATTTTATTTATTTATTTATTTTTTTTTTTGAAATTTGACCCTTTTTCAAATGAATGGTAGGGCAAAACCACTATTCGGAATAACCTGAAATTTGGATTTTATTTTCAGAATTCTATTGGCAACAAAAACTTGTAACAGATATTTGTTTCCAGAGTTATAGGAAAAATGTTATAGGCCCAAAACTGAACAACTATCGATTTTTTTTTTTTTTTTTAATCCACCTTTTCGAACAAAAAAAAAAAAAAAAAAAAAAAAAACTTCAACTATAACATTTCTTACTTTTGGTGGGTGTATAAAGGATGGATGGGGCTACAAATTCCTCTCTATACTTTATTCGATGCGATTCGTTGGTTTCGAGATATAGCCTCTCAAAAAAGGTCCATTTTTGACCAAATTTCAAAAATTTACAAAGTTTGAGAGGCTGTATCTAGCTTCAAACAAAAAGCACTTAATAATGCACTAAATAAAAATTGTAGCCCTGTCCCTCCTCTAAACAATATCCAAAAATAAAGAAATTAGTAGGTAGCGTTTTTTTTTTTTAATAATTTTTTTTTTTCTCCGGAAGAGTATGATTTTTACAAATTTTTTTTTCAAATGCTTATAACTTTTTTTTCTAAATGTGAAATCCAAAATCTGTTCTCACCAATGCAAGAAATTGCGGCTAAGATTATTCAGTTAAATTTTCAGCTCATGTGAACTAGTGGTTTGACCACGCTATTAATTTTTTTTCAACTTTGGGTCCAAATTGCTTTCAGAACTTTGGGAAAAATGCATATAGCCTGAAAATTTCAGCTCAATCAGTCAAAAAATAATAAAAAAAATTCAAACAAAATATAAGAAAATTAAGATTTTTCTTCTTGCGTTTTTAAAAGTTTCTCTTTTTTTTCTGTTTCTTTTGACCGCTCCTTTTCTGCTAGTGAATGTTCATCTCTGTGTTTTGATTTTAGATGCCCCCATAAAGATTTGGTTGAAAATTTTTTACTTGTAGCATCCGGAGGTCCTCTTCTAATTTTCTGATTGCAGATGTTACATTTAGCTATTTCGAGCCTATCCTGAAACATTGTAAAGTACTCCCATACTGCTGAAGCTGATCTTTTAACCATATTGACTGAAAATATAAACAAAACAATAATTTTGAAATAATGTAGCTAATTGATTCAAGTTTGATACATAGCAATAAAATAACTATGTATAAATATATGTTACTTTGATAATTTTATATCTTGCTTTTTTTCAAACTTTACATTAGGGTCTTACCTATGTAAAGCTGTTGAATCACTATTATGAATCAAAAAAAAATTTGTTTTGTTATTTTTAATTTTTGTACTTTTTATTATACAAAATCTGTAATTTTCAAAAAAAAAAAAATTCGGAGAAAATGCATATAATCATTAAGTGAATGTTGACTATTCTAC
The DNA here is from genome assembly GCA_009176605.1 of Armadillidium nasatum. NCBI lineage: Eukaryota > Metazoa > Arthropoda > Malacostraca > Isopoda > Armadillidiidae > Armadillidium > Armadillidium nasatum. The sequence goes on from SEYY01000379.1 coordinate 5,676, forward strand.
GCCTTTCTTATAATTAAAAAAACCTCAATTAAATTTGTATCTAATTTTTTTAACCTGAAATTTTATTGCTTTTGACCTCTACAAATTTTAGGCAACCCCAGCCAGAACCCCGGCCCCGGTCAGTCCCTAGCGTGGACTGTTGTATGTGTTGGTTATGTTTTTTTTTTTTTTTAAACGATGAACATTGAAATTAGAGTAATAATACACCGTGCCATAAACTGTAACTAATTAACCACAGAAAATCTCTTACTACAAAGTACAATTTTTTGTCCCTTCGGGTAACTGGATCTGAGGTTCCAACCTCGGTTTGTATACTTTGCAATACACACGCGAAGAACGAGGGGCGAACCTCGTTCCTTAAGCCAGAGAAAAACTGACCGAACCCACTGAGCTACCGTTAACTCCAATTGTCATTATAGGTTATGGACATATGGTTTTTGTAATAAAAGTCTACCTAAACATGTTAACTTTAAATTTGACAACCTCAAATTTGCTGATGAGCTTTGCAAAATTGGGTATCGAAGTTATCATAAATTATCAAATATGATTTTTATTATTATTATTATTATTATTATTATTATTATTATTATTACCGGTTAGGTATTCTTGACATAAATATATATAATATATATATATATATATATATATATATATATATATATATATATATATATATATATATATATATATATATATATATAATATATATATATATATATATATATATATATATATATATATATATATATTCTGGTAGATTATATTGATAAAAATTTGCACTCAAAACCCGCAGGGTTCGGATTTTTAATTTCTAATAAACCATGTTTACTTCTTCTTTCAGTGGCGCGATGAAGGCACGCAGCAAGTTATCAAAAATCTTCATGAGCAGTGGCAAAATCTTCTTCGGACTATTGCTCCCTCTTCAGGAAGATCTTTGTTAGGACCTGGATCAAGGCAGTTGCCACCGAGCATTTGTGGCATTGTTCCCAAATCAAGGGCATCTTTTCCTTTGGGTCTTATGCATGCTGCTCATTATGTTGGACCTCGTGTTGTTTTGATTGGGTATGATTAATCGATACCGATACCAATAATTTTAAAACATCCGATACCAATTTTTTTTACTGAACTTATAAAGGTTGAAACATGATTGGAAATATTCAATGACAATAAAATTTAGGTTTTCTGCTGTTATTTTGAAGTCACTTTGCTGAACAAAACTATTGATAGGAGATATAGAGTTGGTGCCACAAATTTTGCAGCCGACTTTCCCCAGTGCACGGTCTATTTTCTTTATTAATTTCTGCAACATTCGCGGTCTTCATTCCAATTTCCACTTTGTTGAATATACCTCTCTTCTTCTTCTAGACGTCACCTCTTATTCTTGGCAGAAACTCAGGTACTTGAGCCTTCTGATAACAAATTATTTTTTGTTTTCTCTTACCGTCTCTATCCTCAGTGTTCAGCCAAAGGAGGAGTTTGTGCATATGTGAGTTATGTTTTTTTGTTCTCATATTTGGATTCTTTTGAAATTTCCACCTTGTAGCTTAGGCTCTCTTGCCATTCTACGACTAAATTCATTTGTTCTACTTATTTATCTCCTAATTCTACTGACTATCCTCCATTCTTCGACTATTTAAGCTCCCAAAATAGAGTACATTCCCTTTTTCTTTCTTGGAAATCATCATATTAGGTGATTTTAATGTTCTCCGCCTCCAATGACTTTCTTCTTGTTTTCTTTATACGGTCTGTGAAAGTGCTTTCCAATTCTCCATCCAAAACGACTTTGAGCAGTTGGTGCAGCTCCCTACTCGTGTCATTGATCATCTTTGAGATGAAGCCAACATTCTAAACCTTTTTTTTTTAAGTTTCTAATCTTCCCTATACTGTCAAACTCTATCCTCCACTGGGTTCTTCCGATCACTTATGGATGTATTTTTTTTCTACTTTTTTCAAGTTTTCCGCAAGAAAGACCTCTGCCTATTGCGAGGAAACGTTTGGGACATTCCGGTACTCAAGCTGGTCGGTCGTACTTCTTTGATTTTCCGTGGAATGGTTTACGCTTCCGTGGGAGGGGTCCCTCGGAGTGTGCAGAACACATTATGTTGATGTTTTTCTGTGGCATGGAGACTTAAATTCTATAATCTTTCCCTTTTTCTAAATCTTACAAACCTTGGTTTGACTCTGCTTGTTATCATGCTATTTGTCACAGGGTTGCAGCCTTCAGGAATTATTGTCGCCTTCAAACTTCAGAAAATCATGCATTTTATATTTCATTTCGGAATCTTGCAAAATCTGTTCTTCGTAACACCAAAAACTCATTTCTCAATACAGAATGCAATACTTTTTATGGCTCTTCTTCCTCTAGCTCTTTCTGGCATTTTGCAAAAAAATGTCAACTCAAACTTTGCTTCATCCTTTTTTCCTCCTCTAGTATCTTCTTTCGGGACAATTTCTAAATCTGAACTCTTCCCTCAAACTTTTGCCAATAATTCAACTTTAAGATAATTTTGGAGCTATAACTAATCCTTTAATCCCCCTCAGCTCAATTATGCCTAAAATTGTAATTTCTTATATAAGATGTCATTTATGCTTTCTCTGAGCTTAACACTAAGAAGGAGTACGGTCCTGATGGTATCCCTCCTGTGGTTCTCAAAGTTTGTGCTTTTTAACTTGCATCCTGTCTTTTTAAAATAATTTATTGCCTTTCCATTTCAACCTTCCCTTCTTAAAATAATTCATTGCCTTTCCATTTCAACCTTCCCTTCTTGCTTCAAACATGCTCTCATTCAGTCTGTGCCGAAAAAGGGGGATCCCTCTCAATTCCCCAACTACCGTCCCGTTTCTTTAACCTCCGTACTTTCTAAAAGCTTGATGAGTTTGGAAATATCTCAAATCTTTTAATCTAGTCTGATAGTCATTATAGCTTTCGTAAAAGAAGCTCTGCTGATGATCTTTCCCTTCTCTCTGACTCTTGATCCTCCTCTCCGGTATTTCGGTAAATCTTTTGCTGACACGCTAGACATATTGAAGCCTTCGATAGAGTGTTGCACAAGGCTTTAATTTTTAAACTTCCCTATTTCTCTTTTCTCCTTTTCGGTCGTTCTACAGCAGCTGTAGCAGATGGCCATCGTTCTTAATAGTGGTGTTTCTCATGGTTCTATCCTAACTCCAATTCTTTTTTTCTACTTTTCATTAAAGACCTCCTCTCAATTAACGATAATGACTCCACTCTTCAATACTCCTTCCATCCCAATGGCAGTTAATTGATGCTAGAATGGTAGCCATGGAACAACTAACCTCTAGTCTTTCTCGTATTTTAAAGTGGATTCAAAGAAAACAAGGTCGTTTGCAATGAATCAAAAACTCTGTTCCTCCATTTCTTTACTCGACAAAACCTTCCATACAACTATGGCATCTTCGAAAACAACTCAAACCTTCATCGGTGTTTCTTTTTTTCGTGATCTTTTTTGGAAGGATCACATTAGTTCTCTTTCTAAACAATCTTCTAAGAGGTTGGGTGTTCTGAGGCTCTTTCGTAATTTGTTCACTCCACCGCTGTTGCTTGCCCTTTATATGAGTGTTGTTAGCCCCCTGTAAGGAGTATGCCTCACACAACCGGGGTGATTCACTCATCCAGCTCTCCTTTAAAAAGGTGGTGTCTAAGGTTTTTCGTCTTATCAAGTCTTCCGCTTTCGCTAATTCTCTCCAGTCTCTTTCTGCCTGTTAAATTGTTGCGTCATTCTCTCTATACTATCGATATTACAATGGACACCAATCTTCTGAACTCTCAGGTCGCATACCTCCTCCACTGAAAAGGGCTCTTGTCCAACTCTGACCTCAGACTTAATAGCTATGCTTAATTTTTTGTGTACTCAACTGGTAAAATCTGGAACACACTTCCTTTATCTGTTTTTCCAACTTCCTTTGGCTTGCACACTTTCAAACGCCGTATATCGAGATATGTCAGTCTGTAACTTCTACAGAAATTGTATTGGTATCGGTCCTTTTATACCGACACCTATACTTACAAAAATTTTATATGCCGATACCTTATACCACAAAATTTACCGATACTAGCCGATACCGATTCTTTGCTCCATCCCTTATAATGACGGGCAGATTATTCGTTTTGGTTAGGTGGAGATGATGGTACGTCCAGATTATACTCTTATGATATAAAGGTTATAATTCTATGCTCCAGAATGAAGTGACTATGAATATTAAAGTGTGAAACAGATTGAAATAATGTTACAGGTAATTATTTTGTGTAGTCAGAAGTATAACAGGATATGTATTGGGATTATAATTCAACAATTTCTGTTCTTAGATGGCAAATCTTGAAGATTCTCTCTCTCTCTCTCTCTCTCTCTCTCTCTCTCTCTCTCTCTCTCTCTCTCTCTCTCTCTCTCTCTCTCTCTCTCTCTCTCTCTCTCTCTCTCTCTCTCTCTCTCTCTCTCTCTCTCTCTCTCTCTCTCTCTCTATCTCTCTCTCTCTCTCTCTCTCTCTCTCTCTCTCTCTCTCTCTCTCTCTCTCTCTCTCTCTCTCTCTCTCTCTCTCTCTCTCTCTCTCTCTCTCTCTCTCTCTCTCTCTCTCTCTCTCTCTCTCTCTCTCTCTCTCTCTCTCTCTCTCTCTCTCTCTCTCTCTCTCTCTCTCTCTCTCTCTCTCTCTCTCTCTCTCTCTCTCTCTCTCTCTCTCTCTCTCTCTCTCTCTCTCTCTCTCTCTCTCTCTCTCTCTCTCTCTCTCTCTCTCTCTCTCTCTCTCTCTCTCTCTCTCTCTCTCTCTCTCTCTCTCTCTCTCTCTCTCTCTCCTCTCTCTCTCTCTCTCTCTCTCTCTCTCTCTCTCTCTCTCTCTCTCTCTCTCTCTCTCTCTCTCTCTCTCTCTCTCTCTCTCTCTCTCTCTCTCTCTCTCTCTCTCTCTCTCTCTCTCTCTCTCTCTCTCTCTCTCTCTCTCTCTCTCTCTCTCTCTCTCTCTCTCTCTCTCTCTCTCTCTCTCTCTCTCTCTCTCTCTCTCTCTCTCTCTCTCTCTCTCTCTCTCTCTTCTCTCTCTCTCTCTCTCTCTCTCTCTCTCTCTCTCTCTCTCTCTCTCTCTCTCTCTCTCTCTCTCTCTCTCTCTCTCTCTCTCTCTCTCTCTCTCTCTCTCTCTCTCTCTCTCTCTCTCTCTCTCTCTCTCTCTCTCTCTCTCTCTCTCTCTCTCTCTCTCTCTCTCTCTCTCTCTCTCTCTCCTCTCTCCATATATATATATATATATATATATATATATATATATATATATATATATATATATATATATATATATATATATATATATATATATATATATATATATATTATATATATATATATATATATATATATGGTATTATTTTTCTTGTCGAAATAAGCCAATCAAATCATCTCTCCCTTTTGTCCTTTTTAGTTTTTACCATTTTCTTTTTTTATTATCTCTCTATACTATTGTATACTAATTATAAATGTATTTTTTTCTTTAAAAACAATTTTAAGCTTTCAGATTTACTTAGGTTCTTATTATGTCTAAACTCGTACTTAATAAAACTTTAAAATGATTAATCATTTTTTAATCATTTTAAAATGATTGATATTAATATCGATTTTAGATTTCAAAAAATCGAAAATCTTTTAACAAATTTTAACATTTCTTTGTTGTAGGGATGCTGCACATCGTGTCCACCCACTCGCTGGACAAGGTGTGAATTTGGGTTTTGGTGACGTTGCCTGTCTTTTGGAGACTCTGGAGAAAGCGGTTCTTCTTGGTACCGATATAGGTAGGGAAAACCAAATTCAATAGATTTTTAAACTTCCTGTATAAACTTTTTAACAAAATTTAAAAGGTAATTTGTGAAGTTAAACTTTAATAAATTGTAAGTAACATTCTTTATACCGACAGGTAACCTGGAGGTGCTTCAGAAGTACGAAACCCTTCGTCAAAGACACAACGTACCGTCCATGGTCGCAATAGATGCTCTTTATCGACTTTATTCTACGAACTTTTCTCCTATTGTGTTACTGAGATCACTCGGGCTCTCCGCCGTCGACGCTTTCGCACCTGTAAAGGTAAAAATGGAAAATTGTAGTTACTTTTTTTTTTTAATCAAAAAGTTCACATCTCACGGGCATTGCCCTATTCGAGGAGAGGAACTTTTCTAGGTAGTATATACCTAGGATCCCCAAGGGGGATCGAACCGGCGCCCTCAAGCACGTGAGTCAATCACTCTACCGTTCGAGCCACGGTAGACAGCAAGTTACTTTTAATTATTATTATTATCTGGTCATTGCATATGAAGAGATGAAAGTATTAAGCTTTCTTGGGTCCCCTTCTATATGGGTGTTCCAGGGAATAATGTAGGTGATAGCGTCCCGCCTATTTTGCTGTTCGAATTACCACCTTCAGTCATTCATATATCTATAGGGTTCCTGTTCTCTTTCAGATTTTCAGACACAAATTTTCCCCTGAAATACATTCCGTTCCTCCAGCATTGCCTTCCTCAAGTCCCATCTGAATCCTCTCATTTTTCCTTCCTAAGTGTATTGAATTTCCTGTACATGATCGGACCATCTCAGGAAAAAATTATTTCGTCTAGGGACTTCCCTACTTGTTGGTTTACTTACACTACGTTTCATCTAGGGACTTCCCTTCTTGTTGGTGTACTTACACTACGTTTCGTCTAGGGACTTCCCTACTTGTTGGTTTACTGATACTACGTTTCATCTAAGGACTTCCCTTCTTGTTGGTGTACTTACACTACGTTTCGTCTAGGGACTTCCCTACTTGTTGGTTTACTGATACTACGTTTCATCTAGGGACTTCCCTTCTTGTTGGTGTACTTACACTACGTTTCGTCTAGGGACTTCCCTACTTGTTGGTTTACTTACACTACGCTTCGTCTAGGGACTTCCTTTCTTGCTGGTGTACTTACGCTACGTTTCGTCTAGGGACTTCCCTTCTTGTTGGTGTACTTACACTACGTTTCGTTTAGGGACTTCCCTTCTTGTTGGTGTACTTACACTACGTTTCGTCTAGGGACTTCCCTACTTGTTGGTGTACTTACACTACGTTTCGTCTAGGGACTTCCCTTCTTGTTGGTGTACTTACACTACGTTTCGTCTAGGGACTTCCCTACTTGTTGGTGTACTTACACTACGTTTCGTCTAGGGACTTCCCTTCTTGTTGGTGTACTTACACTACGTTTCGTCTAGGGACTACCCTTCTTGTTGGTGTACTTACACTACGTTTCGTCTAGGGACTTCCCTTCTTGTTGGTGTACTTACACTACGTTTCGTCTAGGGACTACCCTTCTTGTTGGTGTACTTACACTACGTTTCGTCTAGGGACTTCCCTTCTTGTTGGTATACCGATACTACAGTGTCAGACTAATCGACAAATCTGTTCTGAGTTGGACAGATTTTATACAGGATGTTCTGTACACTGTTCTGAGTTAGACAGATCTTATACAGGATGTTCTGTACACTGTTCTGAGTTGGACATATCTTATACAGGATGTTCTGTACACTGTTCTGAGTTTGACAGATCTTATACAGGATGTTCTGTACACTGTTCTGAGTTGGACATATCTTATACAGGATATTCTGTACACTGTTCTGATTTTGGACAGATCTTATACAGGATATTCTGTACACTGTTCTGAGTTGGACAGATCTTATACAGAATGTTCTGTACACTCAGGAATGGAATCATAATGAAAGAAAGGTGAATTCAGGTGGGGGCTTGATCAAGGCAATTTTCTACGGTTTGTGGTGGGTCCCTGTAACATCTACTCAAACCTATTATTATTATTATTATCATCATCATCATTATTATTATTATTATTATTATTATTATTATTATCTCCACAGAAGCCCATTTCAGTTTTGTGTTAATACAAATATAAGGTATACGGTGTTTGTTTGTAGAAATTTTGTAAATGAAGAAGGAATAAAGATTAAAGGTTATTATTATTATTATTATTATTATTATTATTATTATTATTATTATTATTATTATTATTTGCAGAAAAGAATCATAAATCACGCTTCTAGTTGAGAGATGTAAAAAAACAAAAAGTCATGATTAGTTTTGTGTGTTATATATATATATATATATATATATATATATATATATATATATATATATATATATATATATATATATATATATATATATATATATATATATATATATATATATATATATATATATATATATATATAATAATATATATATATAAATAATATAAAATAATAAATAATATAATAATATAATATATATATATATATATATATATATATATATATATATATATATATATATATATATATATATATATATATATATATATATATATATATATATATATATATATATATATATTTTTTTTTTTTTTTTTTAAATTATTTTTAAAATTATAAAAAAAAATAATATTATTATTATTATTATTATTATTATTATTATTATTATTATTACATTTATGTGAGTAGTAGGGTAACCATATCGTCGATCCTGGGACGCCGGAATGAGCCTTCTGGGGCCCTCCCCCAATAAGGCAACGTATCTGCTCCCTACACCCCCAAAAAGTTTTTAAATAAAAAAAAATAAAAACGATTTAAAAAATAAAATTATTAAAAATAATTGAAAAAAAAATAAATAGTATCCTATTCACTCTACTATAGGTGAGTCTATATAGGCGAATCCCAGGCAGGGATACTTCCTGCTCTCCAGGGTGGTTCCTGTAAGAGTTACTATCCATGGGTGGGTACCCCTATCCCAGGCCTATAGACAGAACAAACTTTTGAGGTGAGGGCAGACTAAAATACTGGGTTGGAACCTCTTGAAAAAAGTGGCATCTTAAATCTGGTTCGATTCCCAGGTGAATCGTTTCTGTGGAATTCCGCTCTAAAACCTGTCAAAAAGCCTCAGTAAGACCAATTTCCGGTCTAATTCCGCTCAAAAAGCCTCAGGAATAAAGTGAAAATTGGGGACCAAAACTTTTCCATATTTAATAAATGACTTAAAGTAGAAGTTCTCAAAGATTTATATAATTTTTTTTTTCCGAATTGTTTCTGCTTTCTAATTTCTAAAATGTCGTTAGGACTTCCCAGGATATATAGGCAAATAATCGTCCTACCTCCTCCCCCTGGCTACGGGTCTGCCCTATCCCCATTAAAAATTGTTTGTAACCTCAAAGGGTAAAATTCTTGAGTAGGGTCCCGCCCTACCTATGGAAAAGATCGTTGACCTGTCAGTTCCCCCGCACTTGCGCCCTGTTATTAATAGCCAAGCCCGCCGGGGGATATTATTATTTTTACTTTTA